>OX101783.1:10335193-10465074 GCA_944452715.1 Ophion slaviceki | reverse complement strand
TTCTCTCTCTCCTCTCTTTCTCTCTCTCTCTCTCTCTCTCTCTCTCTCTCTCTCTCTCTCTCTCTCTCTCTCTCTCTACTTCTCGTATTCCTCCTTCTTCGTCCTCTCTCTCTCTTGCTCGCGCTCTCTCTTCCCTCCCTCGGTATTTTTTTCGTCTCTCGCAATCCATACATATTTATGGCCGACATCCCACAGTAGTCTCTTCACCAGATTCGTGCTGGCTGTGATTTATTTTTTTTTCCGTCAAGGAGCCAAGTTTGGGACTAATAGACAATAATGCCTCGATACATTCGCGATATGTGAACGGGCGCAATATGGACTCTACGCAATTAACTCTACCGTAGTGTGCTAATGGTCGGTGATGTAGTGGAAGTACGCAATGTGCAAGTTCGAAACTCGCGCACTGGTTGCTTTATTTCGAGCCAAAGGCTGTCGGGTCAGAGAGTTTGGGTTTTTCTTTGCTTCGGAAGCTACGCCTATGAGCGAGTCTGACATGAGCATTCAATTGGCAGTGCACTTCGGTGCTGTAAGTACGTCCGACACCGTTTTGGCTTTCTCGGGAACTCAATGATGGTATGAACAATTGAAACGTAAAAACGAAGAAAAAAAAACTCACGAATTAAACGCACGAGGAAGCGAGGTGAAAATCTTCTAACTTGCAAAAATTCATTGCGTACAATGAAATTCAACTTTATAATATTTTCGCCATAAAGTGGCTTTAACGTGACAATTTCTTTTTCGATAGAAAAAAAATATACGAAAAACTCCATTTCAATGAAAATTTAAAATTTTCCCCGCTGAATCCCACCGAATTTATTCACCACGTTAATTCCGCGATACCCTTGAAGCGAAAAATATTTCCTTTAACCAACATCTCGCCTTCTTCTCGAGCTCACAATCCCCATAAAAATCCACAACGCCGAAGTTCGCATCGTTGAAACGCAACGAAAATGTTTTTCTTCCCCACATTTCATCCGGCAGCTACGAGCTACGAAAATCAGGCGAACATTTTTATTCAGCGATTCTTATTTAGCGATCAACAACAAATCTGCAAAATATTATTTTGGATAGTCAAGAAATGAGATATTAACAAGAAATCCCTTAAAAATCGCGTTGCACAAAATTCCCCCAGAGTATTCCGAAACCACCAGATTTATTTTTCTCAACATTCTCACGACAATCTTACCGAAATGTTGAAAAAAAATATGTGTTTCCCCTTTATTTCCACGACAGCGAAATTTCCTCTGTCAGGAAGCACCGTGCAAAACGGGGCGTGAATTCTCGTTGCGAGACCGGAATTGAAAAATTTGTCAAACCGACTGAAAAAAACGTCGCGAATTTGCGAGGCCGAACGTGCTCGATATAGTCTGGAAGCCAAGTGCCTCTTTCATTATAAATATCAGGTACCATCCCACACACGCGTGTCCCCTTGCATTTTTACGTGTACATACATACATACATACATATATATGTATATATATATATATATATATATATATATATATATATATATATATATATATATATATATATATATATATATATATATAGACACGCACCGACGCATATCGTATAGCCGACTAACGCCCTTTGGCTCGTAAAGGCAAACTAGGTTTGTTCAGTTCAATTTCGTGCAAGGATTTCAATTACGCGCCAACGGTTTATGTCTCGTTGCCCGGGTGCCCCGGGAGCCACGGGCTGGTTGCTCCGCTCGGAGGACACGTAGTGGAAAGAGGCGAGGAAAGCAGTCGCGCACGGGAGAGGGTTGATAACCTGCTGGAAGGGTATACCGCGCAACGAGCACTCGAGCGGATCCTTCCATTACAGCGCAAAAGGGTGAAAGAGTGAGGAAGAGAGATAAAGAGAGAGAGAGAGAAAGAGAGAGAGAGAGAGAGAGAGAGAGAGAGAGAGAGAGAGAGAGGGAGTGAGTGAGTGAGAGGGAGGGAGGTGAAGTGCGCTCCTCATTCTGACTCAACGTCTAGTCGCTTCTTCGCTACCTCTCTAGCCTACCATTCGCGATGGGACGAGTCGTCGGAGCACAGAGGGCGCAAAGCCTCCTCTCCCACCCTCCCCCCTCCTCCTTAACCCCGTACCTCGTGCCGCTGCCTCCTTCACTCCGACTCACCCTTCTTTCTTTCGGTGGAGGTGGAGGAGGCGAATTACGGCTTAACGCCGCAACTATTAAGGGCACCGACGACGTCCCATCTGACTTCGTGTCGTCTACGTCGTCAACCACCGTGGCACCGAGACTCCCTCGCGCTCACACGCGTACAGCCCACACTGCTTTGCAAAATTTCGCCAAACTTCTTCAGCCTTCTACCTATCTGACGGTCCCTTTCTCTCTCTTTCTCTCTCTCTCTCTCTCTCTCTCTCTCTCTCTCTCTCTCTGTCTATATATATATATATATATATATATATATATATATATATATATATATATATGTCTCTTTTTGTAGTCCTCCTCCTCCCACGTTTCATTAATTTCGGGCAACCTGAAGTCGTCAAGAGAGAGAGAGGGAGAGAAAGAATGCGATGACACGTACCAAGACGAGTAATTCCGAATCATTTTTTTGTACTTACGTTTAGTTCTTAAAGCGGGAATGCATGAATTAAGGCAGTTCTCCAGTCTCGAGACCTCAATTTCGGACGTTTTTTTGGGACTTGATAAAAAAGAATCTAGATATATGTGTATTTTTACCGTCAATTTTTTTAGTCCTTTTATCGAAGTTTCAAGAAGCTACGAAAAAAAATTTGTGCCAAAAAAATAAAAATTGTTAACGTCATGGGCCTCCAAATATAGCCGTGAAAAAAAAAACGATTGAGGCGGCTGACATGATTCCAAAGCTCCCGTTCATCTGGAATGGAAATGAAACCAACTTTCCTGATCTAAAAGAATGTCATTATGGTGGGTAACAAAGAGATATTCTTTTTCAACGGTGACTGAAGAAACTAAATTTTTGGTTTTTTTTCGAAGATTTTAATTTTTTCAAATAGTAATAATAATATTTTCGCAATGCCCGAGGTAGGGACGATAGCGGGATGTATACTGAAGGTCCACGCAAAATTTGAAGACAATCGGTTGAATGGAACTCGAGATTTTGTGTCGACCAGGTTGAAAATAGTAGTTTCGAGAAAAACGCGTTTAGAGGTTTGAGTAGAATTTCAGACAACCGTAATCTAAATCGTAGAATAACATGTTATATTTACGTTATTCTGATCGGCCATTCCTGCCTCGTAAAGTGTGCCTTCGGCCATTCCTGCCTCGTAAAGTGTGCCTTCCTCGACTTCGAAGTGATGATTTTCCGAAGCTCGTTCTTCCCCGCGAGCAGTTCTAGCTTCGTTAGAAGCTTCTCATGTTTGCAGCTCCGACCGCTCGATTCTATTCTGGTCTCGTTTGTTGGTGCGAATATTGGAAATTTCGAAATTTCCTTTTGACGACATATTCTTAAGACTGTAACTTAACTTAAGTGTAACAAAAGTTGTTACACTTAATAAATACACTTTCAAAATTCATTAAAAAAATTATTTCGATTTATTGAAGTCACTATTTATAAACGAAAATGGTAGTTAAGAAAATGTCCTAAAAAAATTGTAGATCTGCGCTGTTGATATCTCGGAGATGGATCATCCGAAACAAAAAAAATCACACGGTTTTAGATTCGGTATTCTAATGGCTATATCACATATACGATTTTTTATATATGCAAAAATAACAAAATGGCGGACATTTTGGCGGACAAAACAACTGCTTCAAAGCACTTCATACATCACAAAGGAATGTTGCGACACAATGCAACATGTCTTTCACACTCCCTTTGTCGCTTTAAAACTAGTCCCCTCATTAGGGCCTTAGGCCACAGCAACAGGTAAAAAATCATGTGCGAATTTAACAGTTTTTTTTTCGTATGAAAAAGTCATTCACTCATAAAATTAATTACACATCTATTTAGTACGAATATCAAGCTGTTAGAATTATTTTTTTCGATGTACGAAATCGCCGACTGCTCGAAACTTCTCGGGACAGCTTTTTTCAAGTTGGCGTGACAAATAACTTCAACAATTTTCACTCGATTTACGTGAAATTGAAAAGTTATGTTCCTAATTGCATTTCGCAGAGAAGTACGTACGGAATTTCCGATTAATCGAAAACTTTTCATTTTATGAGCAGTTTATGAGCAGTTATAACGAAATTTTTCACTGAAAATTCATTTCTTGAGTTCAAATACCTACGACTTTTTAATAAAACAATATTTTTAAAATTCCGTACGTACTTTACTAGGTATTCTAATGTAGATTGACGAGAATTTTTGTTTTTTGTTCTAGGTAAAAAATTGTGGATGCTAAATGTCACGCCGCGGAGCGCCTAAAAAAAAGATAACAAAAGAAAATATTAGTAGTCGGCCATTTTGTACATCGAAAGAAGAAATAAATTTTAACAGCTTGATATTCATTCTAAATAGATGTGTAATTAATTTTATGAGTGAGTCACTTTTTCACACAAAAAAAAATTGTCAAATTCCTACATGATTTTATACCCGTTACTGTGGCCTAAGACCTCAAATTATTCAAAACCTGAACAACACGTGCTTTTTTATTTATCGAAACCTTCCATAAAGTCAACAATTTTTTTCATTTTTACGTTGTTGAGGGTTTTCGTTGATGACGGGATAACTATCCTTTTTTTTTTTATTTTTATTTTCGTGCGGATAAAACGATGGGGTTGAATGTAGGTCGTGACAAGAGAAAACGAAGGATTAATTATCGGATCACTCGATGTAGCCTTCGTACATCCTTCGACGTAATTTACTCTAATTTATAAAGCTTCTCATGGCAATATAAGTTTCAGGCTACTTTAGCCCTCTCTCCCGCCCTCTCTCGAGGAAAGTTCACCGGACGAGGCAAAATTCCGAGTACACAATCTGGAATCTTACAATTTGCTCCTGTTCAAAGTTTCATACCAGACAGGAGGCTCGCTCGTGCGAAAACTTCGCTTATTGCGTCCGAGGTCATTTTCGTCGACGCGCAAATGACTTTTGGATGCGTTATTACGATTGGCTGAAATTTTAATTTCGCACAACCGAGATGCGGCGTTTTCCCACGCTTCGAGCAAGACTGCACGGACGACATTTCGTCCGCGCTGTTATCGCTGCGCCCTTTTGTATCGCCTATTCTTTTTATTCGCTGTTCTGCTGCTGAAGAAAAGAGGCTCGTCCACCTGCGAGCACCGCAATAGCGGGCGATAGAGAATACAGGTGGACGAGGGTCTGACGCGGAAACGCACGCGAAAAAAAAATCACGTCCGCTCATTCCTCGCTTTGTTTTTTAATCCCTCTCTCTCTCTCTCTCTCTCCCCCCCTCTCTCCCCCTCCCTCCCCCCTCTTCCTCTGTCGAGAAACGTCGAGCGAAATTCTCGAGTTCTATTTACTTTCAGGTATGCTCGAGAATAGACACCGCGAGTGAAAAGAATTTCGAACCGAAGTCTCTGCCTCAATGACGTACATATGCAGGTATTTGTATGCCCAGGCTGGTAAACCGAGAAAGCACCGCAGAGGAATGAATAAAAAAGAAAAACTTGCATAGAGACTGCGAGAAGAGAGAGAGAGAGAGAGAGAGAGAGAGAGAGAGAGAGAGAGAGAGAGAGAGAGAGAGAGAGAGAGAGAGGGAGAGAGAAATTTCGATTTCCGGTGTCGTTTTGCCATTCTACCGCGATTCATCCAGATGCATTTACAGCGGATGTAAGTGGTCACGCCCTTCCTTCTTCGCTCGAAAAGAAGCTTCGGTGCCTTTATATAAAAACATGTGTACACACGCCTCACCATGTGGGTATGCAGCTATACAGGGTGTCCCAGAACTGAATGCGTTCCCTGCAATGGGGGTTTGAGGGTGAAATTCCGAGTCGATTGATGTAAGCATGTGTGGGCCTCAGATCAACCCCTGAATTATTATTCATTTTTAAAGGCGCGCCAATCAGGTGCGCCTGACGAGCCGGCGGAGGTGCAGTGCTCCCGCCAGGCACCACTCCTCGCGCGTATCGCTCACCGACGTCCGCCGGCTCATCGGGCGCACCTGATTGGCCCGCCTTTTAAAATTAACAATAATTCAGGGGTTGATCTGAGACCCACACATGATTATATCAATCGACTCGGAATTTCACCCCCAAACCCCCATTGCAGGGAACGCATTCAGTTCTGGGACACCCTGTATATACTTTTGCCCGCGGCTTCGCTCGCGTCGATGTCAAAAATTTGCTGCGTGTGTATGTCGGGGATGGATTTTAGAGTCAAATTGTATTGAAGGGTTTGCATAAACTCGGGGCCCAAAGAGCAGGTTGATTGGCAATTTTTGTCCGATGAGAGTTTTGGGACAACGGGGTCGGGATTTTACACAAAATTGATACATAGTCTTGCCGAGTTTGATTTTTTTTTTTATTGAAAAAAATTCACAAACAATGAATTTGTTTTTATTTAAACGAAGGGCCGCCGTCGCCGCACGGCCAATTGGTAGCCGTGGCAACTAGGCTGGTTTGAAAAAATAAATAAAAGATTCAGTTGTAGTATAATAATGAAAATGGCCGGATACTTTTTCGATATTTCGAAAATTACGAAAGGGGCAAGGTGCAGAAAAGAATAGTTCGATTTTCGCTAAAAAAACATCTTTCGTCATTTTTCATTGACAAATGATTGAACAGATTTTGAAAATCATCCGGTAATACGGTAGAAAATTTTATAAACTAGGCTCTGTCCGAATTTGACGGGAATGAGACAAATAAACTTTAAGAATCGATTTACACCGTTTTGAGGGGGCGAAACCTTTAGGCCAGGAAAAAATTGTTGATTTTCATGATTTTTTTTTTCTAACGGAAAGATCTCTTCACCTTTTTTGAGACTTAGGCTATGTTTCATTACTACTTTTAACAGTTACATGGCTTTTTTAAATTAATCTTAAAAACGGGTGGAGGTATGGCACGGTCTTCTAAACGAGTCGCGGCGGATGTTGTCAGACGGCGTGACACGTAGCGTCGGCGAGATTAATCTGAAAGAGACGAACGAAGATTTTTCTTCAATTAACACTCATACGCAGAATATGAACCAAGGTAAAGTGAGAAATGTTGAAAATTCATTAAATGGTACGCTTTGAAACAAAAAGATTGAATTTTCCGAAAAAGTGGCTACATTGTGCGAAAAAAATCCCTTAAAAAATCAAAATCATTTAGAGTCATATTTTAGACAAGGTTAGAACGATTTATGCCAAGTAACCGCCAAACGTAGTAACAAAACATACCCTAAGTCTAAAAAATGGTGAAGGAATCTTACCTTTAAAAAAAATCGGGAATATCAGCAAGTTTTTTTCTCCCCCAAAGGTATCGCCCTTTAAACAGGTTTGAAAAAAATGCACACCCCCAGCAGACCCGGTACAAAAATTTTCACAACTCGATGAATTGTTCGAATTTTTACAAAACCTTCGTTGCAAATTAAAGTTAAGATCCCAGGCTATGAAACTATGCATTATGAAAATCGTATTTCCGAAATTTTAAGGCGTTACCCCCACTTGTAGCGCAAAAAAAGGCCTTTTTCATGAATTTTTTAAAAGAAAACTACAAAACTTTTTTAATCGATCAATATACCATCTTAAAGAACACATCTTGAAGAACTTTCAGTAATTTTTTTATTGAAAAATATTACATTGTTTAGTGGCAAATAGCCGTCAATGAAATAATGTTTTTATATACACGGTTTGCGGTGACCAACATTGCGGCGAAGTGGATCATCTGAAAAAAAAATGCGGATCGATTTAGTCAAATATAAGTATAAACTAGTCTTTAATCGAAGGATTTTAAATAATATTCATTTTTCACAAAATGGCGGACAATCAAAGTTAATGGTCCGATTTTAACAAAAAAAATCGAACGATTAAAGACTACATTTTTATGTATTAAATAAGCCTGCAAAATTTCAAGAAGATCGGTTCATTAGTGTTCGAGTAATCTTGGTCACCGACTTCAGAAATGCCATTTTGAGAAAAACGCGTTTAAAGTTTCAATTTCAGTTTACACGAAGTAAATATTTTTTTTTTTAAACTTACATAGAGTCATCTATTCCGGGCCCATACTTCTGTATGGGCCCGGATACTTATACTTCAAAAAAATGCAATAAAAAAAAATCGATTTTTTCAAAATCGCAAGTGGGGGTAACCCCTTAAGCTCGTGCAGACCCCTCAAAAATGACCTATCAAGGTCATTATTTAAAAAACGCGTTTTCTAAATATAAAAAAAAAACGTTCCCAGTATATTTAAAACACATCGTTTCCTATGTATCACCAGAAATGAAAATAAAATGATAAATGCGTCAGCTAATGTTCAGAGCTTTGGAAATTTCTCCATTGAGTATCTGCTGAAGACCTCCCATTACCACATATACATTTCCGTGTACTACGAGTCAGAAAAAAAATCAACGGATACATCTGTAAAAGGAAAAAGGAAAGGAAGAAAAAAATCTGAGAGAGCAGAGGAAACGATTCGTCCAAATGCCGAAAAGCGAGAAAAGATCGAGTGGGTAGAAAATGAGTTTTGGGCGCGTGTCGTCGATGCTCCGTCGTCGTTGCTCTTTGGAAACAAACATCGGGCTGTACCTATCATCGTTTGTATCATTCTGTTTATCGGCCACACTCGGGAAATCTCCAAAAATACGTAAAAACATCGGGAAAAAAGATAGGCGCAAAAGAAATACGAGATTTGATCCCCCCCCCCCGTCTAAATTTCTCGAAGAGTTATCTTTGTGCAAGTATGTGGGTCAAACGCGCCGTGGCCCTCGCGCCACACAGTCTCGGGTGAAGTTGAATCTCGATAGGGTACACCGACCAGTGAATGGACGAATAACGACACTGTAGGATTCAGATGGACTGTAAAATGAAAATATGGTGAGAACTAATTTTTTTATTGCTATAGCTAACAAAATATATTATTCTGATAGTAGAAAAAAAAATTACAAGTAATGCAACAAATTGTATTGAAGGAATTGATAATCAAGTCGCGAAATGGCTTAATCGCCAGGGAATGGACAAAATTACCAGTAAATGGACGTGCAGTGTAGACGAACCCTGTAAAGCATAACAATTTGTTATTAATTTTTATGAAATGCTGGATTTCGAAATCATTGCATTGCACAAAAATTATAATATTCTTACATATGAGTATCATATTTGTTATTACGATTTCGTGGAAAATAGACAAAGCTTCTTTGGAGCTTAAAGTGACATTTTCAAAAAACTACCAAAGTTTGTTTCAGCAGAGAAATGAAAGATCAAATTTTTTCACAATTTAAAAAACGAATGAAATGATTTTATCAAATTTTGTCAACATTTAAAAAACGAATCAAATGATTTTATAAAATTTTGTCAAGATTTACAAAACGAATGAAAACATTTAATGACATGTACATTATCATCGCTTAACGTGACATTCGCATAAAAACTACCAAAGGTTTTTTCAGCAGAGAAATGAGAAATCAAATTTAGTCAAAATTCAAAAAAAAAAAAAACGAACGAAATGATTTTATCAAATATCGTCAAAATTTAAAAAACATGAAATTATTTTACAAAATTTTGTCAAAATTTTAAAAGCGAATGAAATGATTTTATCAAGTTTTGTCAACATTTAAAAAACCAATAAAATTATTTTAGTGAATTTTGTAAACATTTTGAAAATGAATGAAAACATTTTATGACATTTGCATTGTCATCTCTTATCAGTAACTAATTTTGCAATTTTCAGCAGATGAGTTACATATTTTTCTCTGCTTTACGAATTATCAGAACGCAGCCCATATGCCCATTCATTGAAAAGAGGTTAGATTACAGTATCAGTGAATAAACATGTCTAATTCTGACCTATTGTTACGAATTTATTTTGAAAAATGGCAAAAATCGAAGATCGATTCTGTCTTAAAAAAGTAATTTTTAGTAATTAAGTAATGTTTGCAGCTCAACGTGACATTTTCAAAAAATATACCAAAGTTTGTTTCAACAGAGAAATAAAAAATCAAATTTTAGGAAAAATTATAAAACGTATGAAATGATTTTATGACAACATTTATTTACATGTCCATTTTCATCTCTTAACAGTAATTAATTTAGCAATTGACAGCAGATGAGCTAAACTCTTTACTTTGCTTTGAGAATGATCAAAACAGAGCCCATGTGTCCACTCATTAGAAACAGGCGAGAATGGAGTATCGGTGAATAAACATGTCTAATTCTGAACTATTATTGCGAATTTATTTGAAATTATGGCAAAAAATCGAAGATTCATTCGATCTTAAGTAATAAAAGTAATACTTACCTTCAAAGCTGGTGAAAAAACTTTTGTTTTCGCCTTTAGAATACCTAAATATGCAAAAAAATGGTCTAAAAATTCTAAATTGAGTTGAGAAATCGGTTTTAACGACACCTATGATTTTTTTTTCTGAATTATAGTTATTCGAGTTTTTATCGACAATTCATATTCTTCGCTTATTTTAAATATAAATTATCTTTGTCCATTCACTCGGATTGTAGTCCAGAAAAAAAATAGACTTCCAAAACAAAAATCCTAATAATCGATTTTTCAAATGGAATATGTTAGGGGGTGGCCGCTGACAGTAAATTCAAGTTTTCGTCTCGGGGAGGGAGAGGCCTTAGCCGCCATCTTGGAAAACGTGTTTTAGCAAATATCTCATAAACGGTGCGTCGTACGATAAAAAACAAGAAAACCTTGTTTGTAGGAAATTACATTTTCTAATACTTTTATCTCAAACTTTTTTCTCTACAGTTGATATTTTCCGAGATATAGTCAGTTGAACAATTTCGTGTTTTTTTGGTCAAATATGTTGATAATAATTGGAGATGCAAAAAAATAGTAAGAATCAAACTTGTAGAACATGAAATCCTCTACAAATTGTATTTAAAACTTTTTCCCGTAGAATGAATAGTTAATGAGATACAGCGCGCTGAATTCTAAACCACAGGGACTGGAGACAGAATGGAATGGAGACGCGAGGCATGGAATTTCTGACAGTACGCTCAGCAGATGGACGTTGGGAATGGTCTATATGCAAAATATCTGTGAACAAATGGAAAACTTCTGGAAAACTTACCCTAGATCAAGCGACAAGAAAAAAGCTGGAAAGAAAACTCCCAAATCTTTCGCGCACAAATTCTCGTTGTAAAATCGGTCATTGTAATTGCATTTTTTTTTCGTTTTTTTCTCCTCGTATTTATTATTTTAACAAAAAAAAATTGCCAACCCTCTTGGGCCTCATTGGCCCAAAAACCATCGCGTATTTATAAAACCGGATATAACGTTTCCGGAAGACTCGGGTGGTCGAAAAAAGTGGTCCGGAGCTATGTGGATTGCTGGAGACCGTGGAGCGCTTTCATCGTCGTCTCTTGCGACGTGATTTGTCAAATAATGTTCTTCACCGCGTCTGAATTCCATGGGACAGGATGACGCGGAATGGGCCAGAGGGGATTCCTCAACGTGCTCTCATTGCTCTTCCGCGCGGCGTTTCAAACTCGGGGCCTCGCACGAAGCAGCGGACGGAGATGAAAAGCGAAGCTGCAGTGACGACCGCATAAACCCAAGGAGCCCATTTTCATTCCGTCGTCCTTCCAGCTCTCGCAATCCGAGTCCTCCTTTGTGTCTCGGCGTCGCGTTGTCCTCCTCACGGCCCTTTATAGCCTCTTTTGTATGGACTCTTGATGAGAGAAAACGATCAACGACGGGGAAGAAAGAGGCGAGAGAATATAATTCCATCGTGCAGATGGTACACGAAAAGCGATGGAATTGCGTGTTAACGGGCTATACCAGGGTGAACGCTGAAAATTTGGGTGATTTTCGGGAATTTTTTGGACGAAAAGTACTCAATTAAGGGGGGAAATCACAGTAGCACACAAAAAAATAGGCATATTTTCGGGAATTAATTTTGGCTGAATAAAAGTATCAATCGAAAATCTGTAAAGTAGGTTTTGTAGCAATACTAAAAAAGTACAAAATGTAATTTTTTCAATAAAAAATATTTAAAAATGGCGGCTGCGCAGCATATGCCCCAAGGCGCCTTTTTTTGAGCTCGCCGAAGACATAACTCGAGCAAATTTTTATCGATCGACTTGAAATTTTGACAGTAGCTTCGAAACATCTTTCTCCACGGAGCTACGTAGGATTTTTTTGATATATTGATTTTTCGCAAAATGGTGCATGTTTGAAAATAAAGTTAAATTTTTAACAAAAAAAAAACGCCATAAAATCGTCGATAAAAAAAAGTAAGCCATATAAAATAAAAAATCCTACGTAGCTCCGTGGAGAAAGATGTTTCGAAGCTACTGTCAAAATTTCAAGTCGATCGGTAAAAATTTGCTCGAGTTATGTCTTCGGCGAGCTCAAAAAAAGGCGCCTTGGGGCATATGCTGCGCAGCCGCCATTTTTAAATATTTTTTATTGAAAAAATTACATTTTGTACTTTTTAAGTATTGCTATAAAACCTACTTTACAGATTTTCGATTGATACTTTTATTCAGCCAAAATTAATTCCCGAAAATATGCCTATTTTTTTGTGTGCTACTGTGATTTCCCCCCTTAAATGTTTCGGAAAATTGAGAATATATTTGGCTATATTTGACCTATATAACATAATTTTTTTCATAGAGAAATATTGAGATCCACGCGACATATGCGCTGCCTTCGGAGGCGCCGAAAAAAAAGTTCCTCCACTGCTGACATGATTCCGGCCGATTGAGTAGCTGAAACCGAAAAAGGAAAAAAATGTCGTTAAACTGGATGGTATTTCCTGCACAATGACGTAGGATTTTCGAAAAATATCAAAATCTAACAAAATGGCGTAGTTATGAAAAAAAAAACGTCTGTTTTCTTGCCTATAAAATGGTCGTTTTATTCAATGCCAAATCGTCAATTTTCGTCCAATCCAAAATATCCTTCGTCATTGTGGAGTAAATGTATTCAAGAGTACTCAGTTCAAATTTCAAGTCAATCGGATAATTGCTCTTTGAGTTACAATGTCAGCAAATTTGAAAAATCTCATTTCGAGAAAAACGCATTTAAAAATTTAACTATCGACTTTGTACCTACGAGCGGTTGCTCTTTGGAAGGCTGCCATTCGGGGGCATTAGAGATACGGCCTTGAAATTTTTACGGGATATTCTTAAAAGTATAAACTATTGAAAAAGGCAAAAAAATAAATGATTTTTTGAAAGTGTCACTCTGGTATAGCCCCTTAAGGCGGGAGCCTGAACTAGAAGGTTAAAAAAAATCGGTTTTTCGGGAATTTTTTTTGGAAGGGAAAAAACAAGTGAGCCTAGTAAACATTGAGGTATCTTTTCATGGATATTTGAAATGTATTAAAAAAATGTTTCAACATAAAACAATAAATGACTGCAGATTTATCAGCCTATTCCATGTGCGTCTTGCCACTGCAGTCCCCAATCGGCGGGAAAGATGCAGCTCGTAATTCTTGACTGAAACGAAAAAACGAATAAAATGTTCAACTGTCATATATTTTTCATCTGGGTGAATTAAGAAAAAGCTGAAAAAAAATCATGAAATTACAACTTTGCGCAGGTTCAAAAAAATGTGTTTAAAAAAACACTTTAGCATGGTATAAAAAATATTTAAGAACACTTTTTCAACGACTTTTTAAATTCACTTAGAAGAAATTTTTATACTGAGGAAAATAAACTTTGGTTTGATTTAATAGGTCGTTTGGATTTTTTGCTATCACGCCCGCCAATTTGAAAGAATCGTGAAAATGAAAACTGGGGAAAACGCGCTTCAAAGTTTTCGATAGAAGGGAATATCAATACAAAATATTAATCGCTTTTCTGCTTTTGGCCTTGTTTATCTATTGATTTAAGCGATATAAAAAAAAACCGATTTTTCGGAACTTCTAATTCAGGCCTCGGCCTTAAGGAAAACTGGCAGAGCCTGGAACAAACAGAGAGTGTCGACAATTTTTTATGGGTATCCAGTTGATAGAATGAGAATTCCGTTTAGTCGACTTGATTTTGCATATCTTCGAGTTTCTTTGCAAATTTTTTCACAAGATTTTGTAATAAAATGGCGACGCTGAAGGTGGATGAAGCGAGTCACCTATGGCCGATAGTGTCCTGCGATCGACAAATTCTCCACCAGTTGCTTAATGACATGAAAGTTTCCGTCGTTGGTACGCAACAAGAATCACTTATTTCTCATAGCAATTCTTTTTTACACTTCAAAGCTACGATTTTTTTTTAATATCCTCATTAGAGACCCACAGCGTAAATCTATAGAAAAATATTTTACATAGCAATGACGATAGAGAAGAAAGAAAATAGAAAAGTATTTCCGTTGCGTATCTTTCACCTATGCGAAAATTCAAAGTTATTTTGCTCTAGATATCATTCGCCTTCGAAGTAGGCAGGAAAATCGAAAAATAACGATTTTCGAACACATGGTGCATGTTTGCAGGAAATAATTGGTTTCGGTAAAAAAAACTTCACCGAATATAATTTTTTTTGGGCAAAAGGTATGTTCTGGATTTTTTTTTAAGTCAACCGCCTAAAAATCTGCGATGTAATGTTGCCAGCCGTAGGTCTCTTTCAGACGAAGGTGATTCGCTCCATGCAGCTCCAGCGCGGTCATTAGTACCAAAATCTTGTGAAAAAATTCGTGAACATACTGGAAGACATAGAATGAAAGCCAGCAAACGGAATTCTCGTTTCATCAGGTGGGTATCCATAAAAAATGGTACAAATCTACCTGTTTTCCGGACTCCAGAAAGGTCTGCCTTCAGGCTAGGCCGGAGAACGTTCCAGTCTCGATTCCCATCCTCGTCATCATCATTCACCTCGTTACTTTCCACCTCCTCGATCATGTTCTCCCCTTTCCTCTGCACACCCACACTCTTTGTTTTCCGCCGCTCCATCCTCGGATGAAACTTTTTCTCGTTCCGTTACCAAGTTGGACACCTCCGCAAATCGGATCAAAGCCGAATCATTGAATACGCAGTCAGGCCAAACTGAATCCGATCGCGGTTCTTCCTGCTTCGCAAGCATCGCACGCTCCGCGATCTTTCCGATCGATGATCCGCGACAAAAATACGACTGCCAAGTGTTGGACAAAACGGGTTGAGATGAGCCCCCAATGCGAGAAGAGCCAGTGGAGTAGCCATTCGTGTGACAGGATCAACCGGAGATATGAATTATAGGTCCGTGAGGGATTAAGCCGGCTGTCGGGCTGGCGAACACTGCTGGACGACCTGTCCTGTATAGCCTCCAATATATGGTACAAAATCGAATTGGGAAGTTCTCCAAGGGTGTGGGCCCTCTCTGCCCTTCTACACGTATATGGAAATCCACCCCTACACGGACGCTCCGTTCTCTCGGGCGTGTTGCATTCTGCGTCAAATCCTCGGAAATTCTCGCCATCTCTCTGTTGTACATCGTTAATACGCGAGAAGGGAGAGTGACTCGATTTCGAACGCATCGTCGCCTGATTTCCCATTGTTTCTCCCGGCTCGGGAAATCGCGTGGGGGATTATCGGGATGTTTCTATCCCCTGCTGTACATCGAGAATCGCGCTGGACTTTCCTACCTCGCTGTCGCTGGTGGACGCATGTAGAGAACACAAGGGAAACTGCCGTTCCAGTCATCAAACGCAGGATGAATCAGACGTTTCGACATAGTGCTAGGAGGTATATACATTGGATGATTGGCCCCAACCTCTATTTAGTCCTTCCACTACGGAAAAGCTCATTTCGATACAGCCACTCTCGGTCCACAAATCCGATTGATATTCGTCCCCACATCTCTCGCTATCCATTTACGCTCATCCGTAGCTACACTTGGCCACTGATTCGCGGCCTCGAGCAGCTTACCTCTTTGCTCCTCCAGGAACTAATGATCTTCGACAAATGATGGCAGATTGCCGACAATTGGGTTAAACATTGATCACCATTGATCAATGTTGGTCATTTTGACTGGAGGTTGAAAAACAAAAAGTGGCCGGAACGTTGAGGATGGGAGTTGCGAATAATCCTGCTTTGGAGGACTGAGGCAATCCAGGCAAGCCTCCGTCATTGGATACACACGCGTTTGAGCGTTTTGCTTTGTCATGCTTGGATTAATAATGTCGCGGGCAAGACGACGGGGAAACGATCAATCAACGGATGAGAAGGGGGATCGCCTGGAGACACTCAGCACCCCTTGCTGCTGAATAATGATTTAAGGATTCGGTGGTAGGCGCGTTTAGAGGGCTGATGAACGAAAGCACGCGAGATTTGAGCTAGGGAGGTGATGCGAGACGTGGATGCTTCTGCTCTGCTTCGGCAAATGTGGATTCAAGATGACACGGAACCGATAACGTTCCCTTGATTGCACTGATTGTCTTGGGGTGAATATGCAGTGGTGTTTGAGGCGCTGCAAAGGAATATTCACTTCCACAAAGCTAGCAGAGCAATGTCCCCAAAATGGATTTAATTGGTATCAAAATGGAGTGCTTTTTACGTGCCAATTTTGTGCTCCATTGAAAAATGTTGTGCTCTTATCGTTTAGCGGGAAATTGCAAATCAAAAGGGGTTTTTTGAGGGTCTATATCGGGCGAAAAAAAATTGGGTTTTGGCTGTTCGATATTCGTAAAGCACATAAATATCACGTAGTTTCATTCTTAGATATGGCAAAGATCATTAGGTGCTCTGCTAGCTTGATGTTAAGCCAACAGAGCACTTTTGATTTCTAATTACCCGCTAAACGATAATTGGACAATTTTTTTTATTGAGGCACACAATTAGCACATAAAAAGCACAACATTTTGATATCAATTAAATCCATTTTGGGGACTTTGCTCTGCTAGCTTTATGGAGGTGAATATTCCGGGGGGGATGCGTTTTGGGAAAAAGATGTTTAGGACGAAAATTCCATAGTTTCATCGGGTTATGCCTAGCTGTAACAGTCGAAAACAGCTCATTTTTTGTTTTTTTTTTTAGAAAGTCGTTAATATAAATTTCTATAAAAATTGGGCGTTTGAAAAAATATTTAAAACGTAGAACACTCTGTAATGTTTTTTTTTGTCAAAATATTCAATTAATACATCGGAAAAAAATCCTTCGATCAAATACCATATTTTTTACATTTAGAAAAAATCCTGCAAATTTAAGAAAGATCGATAGGGTAGTTTTTGACGTATTCTGCTCACTGACGGTAAAAACGTACTTTCGAGAAAAAAGCGTTTAAAGTTTCGAACGACGCTCCGAGCGTTCCGACGGGCGTCAACATAATAGCCTATAAATCTGTCAACATTGATCCGATCACCTTGAGTTTTTCAGGGCACATTTTTAGGCTGACATACCGTCAAAATATATTAGTTTCGAAAAAAGTGATCTTACTTTTACAACTAGGCATAACCCCTTACGGAACAAGAATACAGATGTCAGCTATTTTTATTTAGTGGCAATTCTCAAGGTTCTTTCAAGGCCAACTTTAGTTCTTCGAATGGAAACCAATATTTTTTGCTTAAGCATCACTTTTTCCGTAGCAAAATGGGTAACTTTGTCGGAAATTTTTCGCAGTTTGTCTTCAATTTTTTGAAGGTACTTTGTTAAATATTAATTGAATATTTTAAAGATGAAACATATAGACAAAGAAAACAGAAGATTCAGATATATTTATCTACTTTATTTAGCAAAAAATTATTCCAAACAATATTGACTTCCATTAAAAAATTCCACACAATCCCTGATTTTTCGTGAATTTTTGTTTGTTCGTCTATGTCGCCATTTCTTTATTTATTTGTGCGCTTCCATTGTTGCTATTAATTTGTTAAACATACAATTTTTCCCTGCCATTATTTATTGCAATATTAATTAACCACATGGCGCAATGTTGCCCAGTGTTTCGAAAGATTAATCGAAATCGATCCAGTAGTTCTCTAGTTACAAACTTACAAACGAGTCGGACATTTTTCGTCTTTTTTTTTACGTTTTTACCTCTCGGCTTACTGACTATAAACCATCTATAAAGAAATCCTGTAAAAATGATAAAAATCACCGACTCAGCAACCTACACGGTTTGATTACACGTAGATTAATATAGTGTGCGCACGCGCGTATCGGTGCAGTGCTTAAAGCCTGTTCCAGTGGAGTACATCCACACGCCCGAAGGAGAAAACGATTCGCTTCCGTATCGAAGGATACGTATATATAGGGGCTTGGTAATCGCGGACCCTTGGAAGGCCAATTATTCCGTCCGGTACGTTTGAGATCCCAGCTATATACGTGCACATACACATAGCCAAAGTCGCTACCCGCTGGCTGCTGCCGCTTAAGATCCTCTAGCCGTGAGAGCACATCAGCCGGGCGATGGAATGAGAAGTAATATAAACCGGCGTGCAGAAGGATCGATAAGGCTTGGCTCGCGGGTTTGCCTCTTAAGAGCTCCGTCATACCCTCGACAAGCCACATAGCCGAGCGAGCCCTTTTTTTCACCACCGGGTACTCTCGATTCACCTCCGTACTACCATAATCTCACCCCCCCCCTGCCAATCTACTTTTCGCTCATTTTCCGGGATTTCCTTCTTCGCATCGAGCTCTCTTGAGGAGAGATTCTCCCCTAGTATTTTATCACCACTGTACGTGCGAATCTCGATGATGTGTATGTATATGTGGAAGAAGTCGATTTACTTGTCTTTGCAGAGCGGTCCTCGATTGACAGCTGGAGGTCTTCGTCGACAATAGCGGAAACTGTCTACAATGAAGCGGAGAAAGAAAGAGAGAGTGAAAGAGAGAGAAAGAAAGGGAGAGAACGTGCTTTGATTAGTTGTCATCAACCCAGATGCAGAGCTTATCATCCCTTTGTATGGTGAAATTGGTGAATAACTCTTCAGGTGGAAAAGATCGGAGCTAGTTGGACGCTCAGGGGCTGCTCGTATCGATCCACCCTTCAGTGGCTAGGCCAAGAGAGTTTCGATGGAGGACTATCGTGGAGTTCACTGAGGAGGTAGCTTATGAAATAAAAGGGGCCTGTGACGTACGTCTAGGCCAGATTCAGAGTCCCTTTTGACGTTACTAGGTGCGTAACTAAGTTTCCGGGTTTTTTGACCAATAAAAAATCGAAAATTTCAAGACAACTGCAATAAATGGTTCATTCGAAGTATTGTCCCTCGCTATTTACACATTTTTGCCATCTCTCTGGCAATACATAAATACCGCGACGATAAAAAGACGCGTCTTTGGACTGAAACCATTCGTCCAACCAATTTTGTACTGCATCGTAATTGGCGAAGTGTAGCCCACCCAAACTATGCGTCATCGACCGGAACAAGTGATAGTCTGAAGGGGCCAGGTCTGGCGAATACGGCGGGTGCGGTAGCAGATCTCATTTCAGTGTTTTTATGGTGTCCTGGACGATGGAACTGCGATGGCACGGAGCGTTGTCGTGCTGCAATATCAAACGTTCGTGTCTCGTGTCCCATTCTGGCCGTTTTTCGAGCAATGCGTGGTTCAAATTGATTAGTTGTTGTCGGTAGCGATGCCCATTGACAGTTTCGCCCGGTTTCAGCAGCTCATAGTGCACGATTCCTTTCTGATCCCACCAAACGCAGAGCATTGTCTTTTTTCCGAAGCGATTTGGCCGTGCCGTCGATGTTGACGGTTCGCCAAGTGAAAGCCACAATTTTCTGCGTTTGGGATTCTCGAAATATATCCATTTTTCGTCGCCAGTAACAATTCGATGCAGGAAACTCTTTCTGTTCTGCCGCAAAAGCAAAATTTCGGAAGTGAATCTTCGATTTTCCATTTGTCTTCCAGTCAACTCATGCGGCGACCACTTTCCTTCCTTATGAATTCTTCCCATGGCGTGCAAATGTTTCGAAATACATTGCCGAGTCACATTTAATGCCTCGGCAAGTTGATCTTCTGTTTGAGTGTCATCTTCATCCAATAACGCTTGCAGTTCGGCGTCCGCAAATGTTTGCGGTCTTCCCGAGCGCTCCTTGTCCCCAGTCTAAAAATCGCCACTTCTGAACCGCATGAAGCAATCTTCACACGTTGTTTTTTATGGTAAATGTTCGCCGTAGGCCTCCTCAAGTAACCGACGTGCTTCAGCTGCTGTTTTTTTTTAGGTTGAAGCAGAAAAGCAATGTTTCCCGCAAATGCTGTTTATTTGGCACAAACTTTGACATTTTCGAGGTTAGTAAAAAGGTCGTAGTGTTGCGATATTTGTTTGTATTACGATTGGTTATTCTTAACAGATGTCCAAGCTATAAAGACACCCAATTTCAGACCTGTATGCCGACTACATGTGTCGCTAGCGCCATCCATGTGTGAAACCCGGGAACTTAGTTGCGCACCTAGTAGGTCTGCGAGTATATAGAAGACGCAAACGTATGTGGACGCATGCGAAAGGGCGCAATGTTCGAACTTCCAGAACCAGAGAGATTCGAGTTACAACCTTCTGCGCGACTCTGCCTACGTGGCATGTCTTAGTGGTATCGGGAATCTCGGGAAAACATCAGTTTGCGCTCGTCATATGACTTGAGAAGCCACAATCAACTTCTCTATCTGGTAATTGGCAAATTTATCGGCGCCAGACGCAGCCATGACAGCACATCGGAGGCTGCCAATTCTCTTGGAGCCCCCATCAATCAGATGCAGGATACATTTGGAACCTTCGCGGCTAGCAAATGGCCCAACACCTCATCAGCTGGCCCTCCATCAGTCAGGTGGCCCATTCACGTGGCCGCGATTATTGTTTATCCTGTCGAGAGGTTCACACGGTGAGCGAGCCACGCATTAAAGCTGATTACATTGGGGGTCATCAGTCCAAGTGTCCATTCTCTCCCTCTAACTCTCCACGGGTTATCCATGCTGCAGGGGTGGCTCTCTCGAGAGGGCATAGAAAACCGGTCATACGGCGATTGTACATTACGACGGGCCAAATATAACCGTGGACAGACTGGAAACGTTGATATCCCCGAAGCCCTCGAAACGTCGCTGCACGAGACTCGGTTTCCATCATTGGCGAACTAACGATACGCTTTACTGGCCCTGCAATGCGTCCCATTGGCCCCGTATACTCCGAGGCGCGTACACCCTCGAGAGGGAGTCTTCCCCTATGTTAACGGAGACCCTAAATCCTGTGTAACTTTTCGAGAATGCCACACGGCGATGTACAACGCGACGGGGTGTTGGACGCCGACACAGGCCTCTCGTGAAGGCTTAGACTTCTGCCGAGCAACGGTAATAACGGGCGAGTCACAGCAATCATCTCTCTCCCGTCGTTTAATCCTCGTTGAAGGCATTCGTTCGCCCTTGATGATTCTTTCGGATTCAGCACCCGATAACACGGAAGGTAGAACTGGGACATGATGTTCGAGTCGAAATCGTTACGTGAATGGGGTTCGAGAATGTCCTGTCGGTTGAATGATGCCCCTTAAAAGTCTATTACGATTGATGCTTCGTCTTAGCGTTGAAGTAGACATCAGAAGAGATTAGATAGCTTGCCTTGTTTATCTGCAACACCTTTTTGATTATGGGGGAAAATGATTAGTGGCATCAGCTTATGTATTTATTCTTTTTGTCCAACACCAACTTGAAATGAACAAGTTGTACATTTTTTTGATATATTCGAAAGTTACTATCTAATGATGTTGTCCCGTGATCGTAACAGGCGTATCCTAAATCGTATTTATCAGAAGAAAAAAGGCTGACGGAATGTAAGAATGACGTTTGCATCGTTGGGATGCAATGACAATGAATATGTCTGAACTGCTTCTACATATTTTCGCTAATTTCCCCTACAGACGAACCCTCAAGCATTTTTAAAACTAATCAGAGATCTACAAAGCTGTGACAGACGTTGTGTGATACTGAAAATGAGGAGATGGAAATGTGAAAAAGAACTTTCGTTGCATTCCAACAAGGCAGACTTCAACACCATCATATGTGGAACTTACGGCCCTTCAAGAATTCTTTAAGTTTGTTTAGGGATCTACGATGTGAATCTCCGAAAAAGATTTTGAGTTAAAGCGAGGAAATCAGATTGTGGAAATGATTTTTCGTTGCATTCCAACGATGCAGACTTCAACACCATCATATATGGAACTTACGCTCTGCTCGTTGACTTTGGCACCAAGATCACTACCCTATTCACGTGCTTACCTTCCTGTCTGTGTCACTCAAGAAGACAAATGTACAGCACTGAGAACAACAAAGCCTCGCTAATGTGGCCAAAACATTAGTCGAAAACCGTAAAATAATCAACTAAGCAGCGGCAGCAAATTTATTTGCATCAATCAGTGGTGGCTTTCCGATGTACGATATGCGAAAAAAGATCGCGGCAGAATTTCGGCAAGTCTAATATGGCATTTTTTTGGAAACTTCGGTATACTTTATAATTCTGGTCTTCATAAATCTCTGAGTTTGCCCTATAAAACGGGGTATGAAAATGGGAAAAGTCCGCCAACAATCTGCAGTCTCTATACAGAGAGACAGCCTTACCACTGGGACCAACAAATTAGTAAAAAATAGTAAAATATCAGCTTTTCGAATATTTTACGAAGCAGCAGCACCAACTTTTTGTAACTCTCACGACCCAACATGGTGATCTTGAAACGACGGAATTCACGAATATACACAATACAAGCTAAAATTTGATTGTATCTCCAGGTCCAAACCGTGTCTCTCTCTCTCTCTTAGTCCAGTAAAAGAGACAAAACCCCAGCACTTTTTAGGGTAGGATATGAATGTTTGACTGAAGGTAGGTGGTTGCACACTGAAAGTAACCCCAATAAAATTTTACCCCTCAACTCGCCCCAACCCTAAGAAATACGGGTTGAAGTCAACCCCGAATTTTCGAATCGTTTGTGTGTCGCTACTATCAAAGATAGGGGGTTGGACGTCGAATAACTTTATACGAATTTTATTGTTCCAAACAACTTTTGTTTGAAACTTTTTTCGATCGGGCTATTAATTATCGACATAAGGCGATTTTAACGTTTTCAACCAGTATTTCTTGGGTGAGTTTAGGGGCAACATTTCATTGGAGTTACTTTCAGTATGTAACCATCTACCTTCAGTCAAAAATTCATGTTCTACGCTAAAAAGGGCTGGGTTTTCGTCTCTTTTACTCGACTATCTCGCCGGATCGACAGGTATGACGACTAGATTCGATTTGCGGCTTCAGGCACATGACCGTTTTGGCTATAGGTGTTTTTTTTCTTTTTTTTTTCGAAACGATAGCTCTCCAGGGCCCTCGAGGTCGGGTTAATAGGCCGCGCTCCGTCCAACTTATTTTTCCATTTTCATTTTGTTGTCCCATTCCATCGCGTGATGTATCTCGCGCCAAGGGGATGGCTGCGAATGATGCTGCACACTGAGAAAAAAAATCATTGATCCAATATCATTGGTGTTATTGAATGAAATTTCGTTGATTCAATTGTAAAATTGTTGGTGTAAATAATCGGATTTATTAGTTCAAACAAAACGCCATTAACTTCAATAACATGATAAAATTTAAAGTTTTTTTTTTAATTCACAAGATATATTGTTAACTGAGAACAATATATTATTGAAACTATGTAAAAAATTATCGCGAACAAATTATATAGTTTTGAATGCATTTTCTGCAACGAACAAAAAAAGCGTTTCAATTCATAACATGAATATTGTTGATTCGAGTACACAAGAAAAATTGAATTTCGCTCGTTCGATTCAGATAAAATTTCTATTGAGTAAATATGTTCGTTTATTTTTTTCACCATATCCGATATTGATTTCCAAGTGCATTATTCGTTGAAATATTAATATTTTATTTTGATTGAAAAATATTGAGCCAATGTCTGAATTGATTAAAAAATTATGCGAAAACAAAATTGGTTTCTTGCGCATTTGGTTGAAAAAATTCAACCGAATCATGGCCGAGCGCCATCGAAATTATAGGTGTGAGGAAACCCGTAGTTCTCGGAGTAACCGCTAGAAGCCGCACGCGCGCTCGCTTCTCGTAAGCGAAGGGCGACCCGAAAATCTACTTGAACGTCGGAGAAACTCTAAAGAGTATCGCTTCTTGGCCTGTGGTTAAGATCAGAGTGTAGTATCTGTTCTTATCAGTTGAATTTCCCATATTCTCTCCATGGATATTCCATTGGATATCTGATATTCTCTCCACTATTATCGTGGATGATCATTCTGATGCTCACTTTATATTTAAGATTCAAAACAAATTGAAAAACTTACGTCCCATGGCATATTCCTTTCGATGCAGTAAAGAAATAATGAATTCTATTGATTATATTTTTGTACGAAATAAAAAATGTTGTAGCAACCGCTTTAATTATTTCATCCATACATCTACGGATTGTATATAGAATGATTTCAATAGAATATCATTTTATTTGAAGGATAACGTAGATATTCAGAGAACAGAAGAGCTTTTTAAAATAAAATACTATGTTATTTAAATCAATCACATTTTCCAATATTTTATAGTATTGTAACAATCTCACATATCGATGGCACTCCGCAGCAGCACATTTATTTGGATCAGCCAATATATTTTTTCGATTCAATTGTTTCTTTTTCTCAGTGCAGGATTTCGAAATGGAAAATAATTGGTGAAATGTGCCCAGAGACGCAGCCCGTTTGATAAGACGAAAAGTGGAGGCGTGATTCGTACATTGGATCGGCGTCACATCAACGTGAAGGAGAAATTGTTCGCGACCCGCTTAACTCCGCGACGAAACATCAGCTTCCTCTTCCCAGCCGATAGCCATTTCCTTCTCTCTATCTCGCAATTTATCGTCCCGCGCAATCGATCGAACCTGCCGAACGGCAATCGAATGTACATTTTTCCGTTTATTGTCTCGTGCCATTCGACGTTTTCCGCCTTCTTTTTTTCATTTTCATCTTCATCCTACAGCCCACGCGCAGTCGCTCGATTTTGCGTCTGTTGGCCGAACAGCCATTACGAAGAGGCGAGGGTGGGAATTTATCGGGTGAAATAAAATAGAAATAAAAGACGCCTCTTGTTGCGTGCTCGCGATCCAGATGCTGTGCCACCGAGGAGGGTTTGGGGGGGGGGGGGGGTTTAATACATACACACCGGCTTTATTTTGACGTAATAGCTGCGTCATCGATTTCGCGGATATTCAATGATTATGGGGATGACACACGTGATAGAGCATGTACATGTGTATATAACGGCGCCATGTATCTTCGTACCCCCTCGGCATGGTGAAGCCCACTCGAGAGAACACCCCGTTAGGATGATACACGCATTATTGTTCGCCCTTATTCGCTCTTTCTCGTGCCATTGAACAACTGCAGTTGCAGCTGTGCTTCATCTTCAATGTGGTGCCTCCCATCGGGACAGCGCGGCTTTTGGACCCGCTACGTATAACAGTATTACGCCCCCGGGCTTCGCTCGCGTGCGTGACGAAAATTCGTTCACGTATGAGTGTCGAAAATGGATTTTCGGGCTATATCGCATCGAGGGCTGTACGAAGCTTGTTACGAAAAACGTGTTTTCGATGCATTTAACGAAAATCCGTTTTCCAGGATATTCAATGCGTACTCGCGATTGCTACAACGGGATTAAAGAATAAAAATTGAATCGGATAATCAGTAAGGCTGATAAAACGGTTTTGCATTGGATATTTGGTGATGTTAAGGCGGGATGTACATTTAGACGGGGAAAAAATGAGCGATATTGAGGGATTTTTTAGTTTAAAAAATCCCTCATTTACTTAAATTAAATTAGTTTATTTATGCGGATTTATTTAATCCGCATTTACAAAAAAAAGTCAACGTTTTACGCAACATTTCTGTGCAATGTGGATGAAAAAAGTCGTTTTTTTTTCTTCATTTTTTCAAAAACAATTCAAGTCAAGTAGAAAGTACCAATATTATCAATATTCCTACCAGGTTTCAACTCAATCGGCTTAATAGTTTTTGAGTAATCCTGCACGCCAATTTCGATAATGCAGTTTTGAGAAAAATGCGTTTGAAGTTTACGCGCGCTCCGAATCCGAGCGGTGAGGCACAGCGTTGACGGGCTGTAACGTTTGAAGTTTTTCGAATTTCGCTTTGAAACTTTGGAAAAATATTCTACATATACAGGGTGGATCAATAACTAGTGGCACCTTGGATATCTTCGAAACTATAAGGAAAATATTCTACACATAAAGTTCTATCGTTTAAAGAAAAAAAAGGTATCGATTTTTTTTATCGTTGTCAATGTATATACCGCCTTAATAATAAATGGTGGAGGGTATCGCGCAGTGTTTCAATGTACATGAAGTTTGCATCGTTGCTATCCAACGGTTTCATTTTTTTTTCGATTTTGTTTGGTTGGTCCCGGTGGCCGTAAATATTTTTTATTCATTTTACCATATTTTTTTAGCAACTAGAGCCGAACTGACCAAGAAAAAATAGGAAATTACAAAATCGAAAAAAAAAATGAAACCGTTGGATAGCAACGATGCAAACTTCATGTACATAGTGTTTCAACGGGTCTGCATTAAGCTTGGAGCCTAAAGAACAGGAAGATTTTCAACTTTGTTCCCTGGTGAGAACATTTGAGGGGTCTTCTCACCTTAGACGCTAAAAAAGGCTATTTTCATGAAATTTTTTGACAGGTTTATATTATAGATATTGATATAAAAGTTGTTACACTTAATAAATACACTTTCGAAATACATTTTTTTTTAAATGTGATGTATTTACGTAACCTAAACAAACTTTAAACGCGTTTTTCTCGAAAAAACGTTTTTCGACAGCTTGTTGATAAAATCTTCAAAACTACTGAACCGATCCTTATGAAATTTTAACCACATATTCTTTAGAACTACATCTATAGCGCATGTCAAGGATTTTTTTAAATTATGATACTTACTATTTTTTTTGCTAAAAACGGGGAAAAAACGCGCTTTTTTTTCGTTTCTTTGAAAAATGTCCGCCATTTTGTTATTTTTGCATGTACCAAAAATCGTATGATATACGCTATAGCCATTAAGGGGCTATACCAGTGTGACACTTTCAAAAAATTGATTTTTTTTGCCTCCTTCGACAGTTTATACTTTCAAGAATATTCTGTAAAAATTTCAAGGCCGAATCTCTAATCATTTTATCTTGAAAAAAATGATAGTTAAATATTTAAACGCGTTTTTCTCGAAATGAGATTTTTCAAATTTGCTGACATTGTAACTCAAAGAGCAATCATCCGATTGACTTGAAATTTGAACTAAGTACTCTTGAATATATTTACTCTACAACGACGTAGGATATTTTTGATTGGATGAAAATTGACGATTTGGCATTGACAAAAACGACCATTTTATAGGCAAGAAAACAGACGTTTTTTTTATAACTACGCCATTTTGTTAGATTTTGATATTTTTCGAAAATCCTACGTCGTTGTACAGGAAATACCTTCCAGTTTAACGACATTTTTTCCTTTTTCGGTTTCAGCCACTCGATCGGCCGAAATCATGTCAGCAGTGGAGGAACTTTTTGTTTTGGCGCCGCCGAAGGCAGTGCATAAGTCGCTTGGATCTCAATATTTTTCTATGAAAAAATTATGTTATATAGGTCAAATATAGCCAAATATATTCTCAATTTTCCGAAACATTTAATTGAGTACTTTTCTCCCAAAAAATTCCCGAAAATCACCCTAATTTTCAGCGTTCACACTGGTACAGCCCCTTTACATACTGAATCTAAAACTGTTTGATTTTTTGTTTCGGATGATCCATCTCCAAGATTTCATCAAGGGCCTAAACCTACAAATTTTTACGAAATTTTTTAAACTACTATTTTAGTCTATAAATAGTGACTAAAGATAATAATTTTTTTTAAATGCATTCCGAAAGTGTATTTATTAAGTGTAACAACTTTTATATCAATATCTATAATATAAACCTATCAAAAAAATTCACGAAAACAGCCTTTATTAGCGTCTAAAGAAGACCCCTCAAAAGGACAGCCCTGTTTTCTCAAGTTCCACTTGACGAATCCTGGTGAAAAAGACTGCAGGAAAATTCCGGAAGCATTTATTTTCGCACACCTTTCAGGAACAAACCTTCAGCCCTTCTGACGCCACTTCCCTCAAACGGGCGACAGACAAAATGTGAAAAAATCATGGCTATCAATTCAGCATCGTATTTCACCCTGACCAGCTATTAGCCTAAAAAACTACGAATGTGCCGACGCTACAATTTTACAATACCGGTGAAACGGATATTCATCGTGCTGTCTCGTATTTATCTCACCGTGAGTTCTCCGGTAGGGCATCGATTATTTGTCTACGTGGTACTAGGTGCACGCAGGCACAAGATTAATAGAACTAATCGAGAGGTCGTGTATGAAAAGTGCCACAGGGGTAGATGGGAAATGGTAATGGTTCCTATACATTATGGTCGCGTGTCTCGTAAAAACCAACTTTATTACTCTCCGAATCTGTCTGTCTCTCTTTCCCGCTCTCTTGCACTTCCTTGTTTCCGGGCTAAATCATTTCCATTATTTGGCAGAACAATATTTTTGGCTCGTGCTGCTTCTCCTTCCTTTTTTTCACTCACTCTTTTCGTGGGTATTCATTCCCCGGTCTGGCCACACACTTGCAACCGCCTCCACCAGCTGTCGTTTTCCAGCCACCTTCATGGTGTATACAGGGTGTTAGGAGGGTCGATGCAAAGCCTTAAGGGGGCGATAGGTCACCTCGTTAGGAACATATCTAACCTAGGTTATCTTTGGCCAAAGTCCAAAGATTTCGAGTTATGGTGAGTGTGATTTTTGATTTTTTCTTCCAAAATTAGGTACTAACTCGTTTACCTCTTATGTTAAGGCAGTAGTCTCGTCTAGAGCGAGATTTTTGACGTCATTTTTGGGTCGGAATAACTTTTAAACCGTTGAAGTTGCCTTGATGAAATTTTATATATGTATTTATTGGTCCTTTGAGAATGTATCTTTACATTAAAACATTAAAAAAATATTTAATAAATATTTAATAAACATTAAAAAAAATATATTTTTAATATTTTCATGTAGTTTTTTTATTTTTTTACAACATGGTCCGCCGAAAACCGCCTCAATCGGCGCCCACTCTGGGTGATGTATGCATCTGAAAAAAAAATATATATATATATTCTCAATCTGTATGAGTATTCTGAGCACTGGTAGCAGAATTAGTAATTAAAAAAATTTTGTTACAAAATGGCGGCCTGTTAAACTTTGATTAACGATATTTCATACATTTTCGGGTATTCAACGAGTTATAAAATGTGGGCAAAATTATTGTTCGACTCAATTCTGCTACCAGTCCTCAGAAAGAGGCTACCGAAGGTATGTGCAAAATTTTAGCTCGATCGGTCAATTAGTTATCGAGATATCGTGGGCGCCGATTTGATAAACATAGTTCTGAGATAAACGCGTTCAAAGTTTTGATACCGTTAGATGAGGTTTGCGCGTGGCTTGCTTATAATTTCTATTACTCTGATAATTTTTGAAATATCAATACACGGTTTTCACGAGCGTATTAAGAAAGGTCCAAGGAATAATAAAATGAAGAGAAAAAAATCGATTTTGCCAAATCTCTCTCCCCCTTAAAATAGTCTTAATGCTATTTTAAGGGGGAATATACCTTTGTCAGGGCAAAATCAAGGGTCATTTTTGACAATTTATTAAAAAAGAACAAAACAATGTTTTTAAATACGATTTTTTTAATACTAGTTGGTCCAAGTCGTAAAGTAAAAGAATTTTTTTCAAATTATATTGAATCAAAATGGCGGCGCGGTAGTTGATGAAAGGAAACTCCTTTTTTTTCATAGTCCTCTACGGGTCACAATTTTCAGACTCGAACAAAAAACGAAAAATATTTTGAAAGTAGAAATAAAAACTAGTCCAGTACGTAGGGGTTTTTCAAAATATTGATTTAAACAAAATGGCGTTAATATGATTTTTTTTCGCAAAAAAATCCGGCTGATATCGATCATAAAATTTTTAAATTTCAACTTATCGAAAAAATCCTACGTATTGGACTAGAAAATGTTGTCAAGTAGCTACAGTTAAAATTTCAAGTCAATCGATTGAAAACTCGAGGCGCATACGCCCGTGTCTAAAAACATAGTTTTGAGAAAAATGCGTTTGAAGTTTTAAGTACTGTAAAATCATGGAAATTTCGTGTTTACCATTAATCGGCGACGCCTGGACCATACAATTGTCCTTCTAATTCAACATTCACTTGCTCTTCTTCTTTTCTGGAAGATGTAGGAAAAAAAACGCAAACAAAAATTCACAAAGGTATATTCCCCCTTAAACAAAAATAGCATTTACACAAGAGACATTTTTATTTTTTTTAACCACCGTGTTTGTACCCAACATTAAAATAAAAATATTCGTTCTTTTCAAATAAATAATACGTTTTATGAATAAATAAAAATGTCCAGTGATTTTCAGACACTCTTTAACTTGCGCGGTGTGCAAGTACCATAAGCTAGAGAATTTCGTGTGACGTCAAAATTCGATAATAAACTGAGAAATCGGTTTTAACGAACCAGTAATTTTCTTGCTAAATTACAGTGATTCGAGGTGTTATCGACAATTCATATTCATTACTTTTTCAAACATTAACTTTGGATATTATGTTAAAAATTATTATTTAATATTTAATTTCACTGTTGACCCCACTTTCCTCTTAGAACTTTTCAAAAGCAATTGGGAGTCATTTAGACGAGTGCTCAAAAGTGCCCTTCAGTAATTAACACAGTAAATAACACAACAAAAATCGCGAAAAAAGTACACTCCTAAAAAAAGAGAAAAATAAAAAAAACCTCTTTTTTCTCGAAAAGTTAAACAAATCGTAGAAGATACATGGAGGTGATTCGGATCGGTATTGATACAAGGCATATAGGTTTTCTTTTTAGACGTCACTTTTCGGGCCACCCTGTATATGGATATGGGATATTTCACCGCGTCCTTACCTCAATCCCTATCATCCGTACTCTCTCTCTCTCTCTCTCTCTCTCTCTCTCTCTCTCTCTCTCTCTCTCTCTCTCTCTCTCTCTCTCTCTCTCTCTCTCTCTCTCTCTCTCTCTCTCTCTCTCTCTCTCTCTCTCTCTCTTTCTTTCAATTCTCTCGCCTCCTTAAATTCACCCTCTCTCGCCACCTTCGTGTATTCCGGTAGATCTTGCTCGCGTGCCAGCGCGTGAGAGCCCGAGAGCTCCACCCCTAAAAACTTATCGGCCGGAAGTTCGATGACGTCGCACACTCCGAACGCCGATACATTGCCGACGCGTATAGTGTACATTATAGGCGGAGAAAAAGTGCCAGAATAAAAGCAGTTGGTGGAAAACTCACGCACGCCGATAAAGAGGAAGAGGAGAGAGGGAACGAAATGTCTGACGCTGCAATAGGGATGAATATGTATTTCGTGTATGGGCTATTTTGTGCAAAGACTCATGTGCTTTGTAAATGGAATTTCTCAGTAAATGTAATGCGGTCATGAGAGGCAGGCAAGTTATAAGCAGTTATGAACAATTATGAACAACGCGTTTTTTAATATATATATATATATATATATATATATATATATATATATATATATATATATATATATATATATATGAATATATTCTTTTTAAAAACACTTTTTTAAAAAACACTGTTACCATTAAATTTAAAAAAAAAATCTGTATAGTTTAAGTCGTACTCATAATCATATCACCAGAAAAAAAATATCGCTCAATCAGATGGAAAATTTTTAAAATATGATAGATCCCTCCGCATCGAGTTATATCCCTATCGACTTAATTACAGCCTGAAAAAAAACCGAACGTTCAGACACTACAAGCCTATAAGATTGGTACGATACTCTATTATTATGATATGAACGTACGATATGAATGAATAATATTATTAGAATAATAAATTGATTAATCCAATTCGTTTGTATTATCCATTATTATTATCATTATTATTACGTTCCGTTATGATTACTATAATATTCAATTTGATCAGTTTTCCATTATCATTATGGTATTGAAGTTTGCATCGTTGGAACGAACGTTTTGTTTTACGTTTTATTTTTAGAAGATGTTTTTCCATACATTCATATTGCAGATCGTTTGACAAATATTTATAAAAACAATTGAGGGATTTTTGTAGGCAAAAGCTGCCAAGCGAAATTGAAGGAATGCAAACATTTCAATTTTCATTGCACGCCAACTATGCAAACATCAATCTCGTGTATCGTTATTAAGTGATTTATATTATCCATACGAACGATCGAATAAACAATTATATGTTTTACCGTCGTCTCTATTTCGTTGTGTACTTTTTTTCCTATCGGATCTTGACCGAGAACGTAACTGTTCCCTCCAGCTTAGCCCTTACGGTGAACGTCGGAGTATTATCTGCAGATAGCGCGAGCCTTGGTGCGAATAAGTGCGAACGGAAGTCAGCCGTTCTCGACGCCCTCGCGCGTTACCAGCAGATGCACCCTGTGCTTCGAAAAGAGTTTCCTTTACACACACACGCATATATATATATATATATATATATATATATGCGTGTACATTACGCCATTAAAATATGAAATAGCAGAGCGTGGACACCGTATATATATATATATATATATATATACACATGAGCGGAAAGCCACGATCGCGTGTAACGTTTTCTTCCCGTTTTTTCTTCTCATTTCTTTTTCCTCTTTCTGTTTTTTTTCCCCATCGCCTCGAGCAAACGTCGACGTTGTTACACGGGCAGTTTCATTTCGAATCTGCCCCGACGTCAAAAGAAGATGAGCTTCGCTTCTTCTTCGTGTATATAGTAATTGCAAACAAAGTGCATAAAATATGAAGGCGCAAATATACGCGTGTATATACGTACAACGTATTAACATGTAATTTTCTTCTCAAGTAGAACCTTAACTGCGGGCCGAATAAAACAGGTCGATTTTCAAGATTTTTTTCTCGTGGAAGTATTGGTGTGACGGGGGCAGAATTTTACAGACAATTAGTACATAGTCTTGCCAAGCTTGAGATTTATTTTTATTGAAAAATATTGATAAACATTGAAGTTATTATTATTTAAAGAAAGGGCCACTGCGTGGCCAATCGGTCTAGTCGTCCTGGCAACTAGGGTCACCTGAATTGGAAATTAAAAAAGTGTACTTTTAGTATAATGATAAAACTTTTGTATGGTCGGATTCTTGATTGAAATGATGAAGATTACGAAAATGGCAAGCTGGCGAAAAAAAATGTTCGATTTTCAACCGAAAAATAAAACAATTTTATAATTTTATATAAAATAAAACTCTATGGAAACCCAATTTGAAGGGTCGGAGTGGTGAATTTTTTTTCTAGTAACACATTGGTTGGAATAAATTAATTTTTTCCCAGCATGATGTGCACATGTTTGTGGTTACAATGTAATTTTTTCGCAAGAAAATCTTTCAAAGTGTTCGTGGTGCTGCAGTTGGCGTTGCAGTTCTTCAGCGGCGAGGCCCGAAACGGCGGGATCTCTACCAGGCTCAAATGTAATCTGAAACGACAACAAACAAAAAAATTTCAAATTTACCCAACTGCCTATGGGTTCGCGATACACTTTTCGAAATTTCGAAAAATACGAAAAATGACAGCTTCTCCAAAGAAAGCCTCATTTTTATCTTGAAAAACAGCATGCTGAAGTTGCTATTGACAAATGGTTCATCCAATTGAAAAAATGCGATCGTGAACCGAAAATGACTACTGTTTGAACGCCAACTGTGCAAATTCAAGTCAATAGTGCGAAAGTTACTCGAGATGTCAATACCGCCGTGTCAAGATATGTAGTTTCGAGATAATCGCGTTGAATTCCCGATGGGGATACCCTCTTAATAATTCGTGGTTAAAAAATGGATAAACATATCAACCAAATCATCCGGTCGTGTAAAAAAGCTTATAAAAGCAAAATCATCCTGTTTTCTAAAACTTAGTTCCCAGAACAACGCGAAAGATAAATGGCTGAATGGCAACGGGGTGGTTCGCCATGGCGCACTGGTCGAACATTTCCATTCCTTCATTTTTCTCATTATCCAAAAGCGTTTTTTTTTTTTTTGCTAATTAAGGTCGTAGATCTTTAATAAGAATACGTAAAATCCTTCGAGTGTATTTCCGTACTCTAAATCGGCCGCAATAACTTTTGAGCAACTAAAAAGTATTCCGTTGCATTCCAACCATGCAAACGTCGACATCATCGATCTGAGCCATCCCAAAAATCGTCATAACTCGATCAACTTTTGGAATTTTACAAAACCCTTGTCGCAAATTAAAAGACCCCGGGCTATAAAACAATACAGCAAAAAAAAACGCGTGTTTTTCATTCCAAGCTCGTGCAGACCCCTATTGGGGTTTTTTCAGTAGGCCAGTCCAAAACTCATCATAGCTCGGTCAATTTTTTTAAATTTTACCCAACCCTTTGGGCGTCCACTTTGGAAGTTCTCGAATTGCACGATCCAGGAATCTTGAGATATCGAAACAAGAGAAAAGAGCTTTTTAACAACAGATCAAGTCGTGCAGTGTACGCTGGCTAACCGCAACGGACCGTATAACGAACCAGTTGGCCCAGATTACCCCTTTTGTTGCTCCGAGATCTTTGCGGTTCTTTTATGAAGGCTATCGACGAGAATTTCGTTGGAAAATTTCTCACTTTCTCGGGAAGCGGGTCGAGCGGCGAGGGTCGAGAGAGAATACGGGTGCAGATGTTGCGCAAACTTCTTTTCCGTAAGATTCCTCAATTTCCGGGACGCGGAAGCGGAGCCAGATGGTAGTGAATCCTGTTCATTGTTGGACCAAGCGCGTTCATATGCCGGTATGTGTGCTTCTCCCTCGCTCTCTCTGTATGTTGCAGCCCGTACGTATTTTATGTATACATGTGTGTGTATATATAAGTATATATATATATATATATATATACACAACCACACACACACATATATACAGGGTGTCTCAGAACTGAATGCGTTCTCTGAAATGGGGGGTTGGGGGTGAAAATCTGAGTCGATTGATATAAGCATGTGTGGGTCTCAGATCAACCCCTGAATTATTATTAATTTTTTGCAGGCGGGCCAATCAGGTGCGCCCGCCTTAAAAAATTAATAATAATTCAGGGGTTGATCTGAGACCCACACATGCTTATATCAATCGACTCAGAATTTCACCCTCAACCCCCCATTTCAGGAAACACATTCATTCTGGGACACCCTGTATATACATGTATGTATGTATATATACATATGTATGTACACACACGCGTGCGCGCGCGCATATATAAACACACACACACATATACATGTGTGTGTGTTTATATATATATATATGTATCTATGTATGTATGTATGTATGTATGTATGTATGTAAAATACGTACCCTGTACTTACACAGCCTACCAATGCATGCAAGTCACTGGCTCACGGCCAAAATGACACTAAGATATTTATCACACACCCTGAACGATCATACGTGTGTCTATAAACATAAATTACTTACCAATATTATAAAATTGTAGTGTCAATCTGCCCCTTCATTTTTTCCGTCCCAAATCAATCTCTCAGGGTTTCAATATGATGCTCGGACGATACCCACCATTTTTCGAAATTGTTTCCGTCTTCCTGTTTGAGCGATGTTGGAGTTGGAACGGCCGAAGGCTTTTTTTCCTCGACGCTTGATAGGTGAAGATAAACACTTCCACAATTTGCCCGCAATTTGTTTATAGATTCGTCAAGTAGAACCTCGCAAAATGCGTTTTGCTTTTCCGTTTCAAATCTAAATCATGTTTGAAGAAAATCTAAATTTTCTTCCCCAAGAACAATGACAAGAACGATCAATATACCATCGGCATCTGTCAGGAAGCTCTTTCCCGAATACTCGACGGTAAACAGCTTCGTTATCTTCAATCATTATCCAAGCCATTTTTTTTCACCCGTCGCAGTGTCCCGCCTCAAACGATCTCGATGACCCTCGAGCCCTCGTAATCGTCATCGGGAACACCCGCCCGTGTTGTATATCGATGACGATTATTACCCAACGTTCCAGCTTCAACATATTTCACGCGATTGAAAGCTCTCGAATGTCAATCGAATGTCAGCGCGGTATGTTTTGTAATTATATACATCGGATGCAATTGTATTGAAATATTCATATATATATATATATATATATATATATATATATATATATATATATATATATATATATATAATGAGGGATGTAACACATATATCAGGGCGTTCTCTTTCACAGATCACGATACTCGCCATAATGGTCTGCTACATAGGTCCTCTCCTCGACAATAGGATTTTATACTCACCCGCGAATATGGGGAGAGACAAGCTTACTCGTATATCTGGGCCACACAGTGTACAATGCAATAATGTGTTTTGTATGGCTCGGTAAATGTGTGTGTGTGTGTGTGTGTGTGTGTGTGCGCGTGTGTGTGTGTGCGTGTGTGTGTTTGTGTGTGTGTGTGTGTGTGTGTGTGTGTGTTTGTTTGGGGGGGTGTGTGTGTGTGTGTGTGTGTGTGTGTGGGTGTGTGTGTGTGTGTGTGTGTGTGTGTGTGTGTGTGTGTGTGTGTGTGTGTGTGTGTGTGTGTGTGTTTTGTGTGCGGGGGGAATAAAATACCGCGGCCGGCGTCGCGTGTCAAGTGAATGACAGTCGAGTCACGATGGATAATGACCGCAGGAGAGAGCCTCTCGCGAACTCTCTGGCGTTCTCCCTCCCTCTGGCGCTGTTAAATGCCCAGTAACCGATATTGATGCACATATGGCACACAGACGCGTAAATACAAATTCGGAAATTAATAGATCATATATATGATATTTATTCCCCCTTCAACGTACAATATTATTCTACCCCGAGTGATACGCGATGTATATGGCGAGTCGGACGAGAGGCAAATGCGGTGGGAAATACGATCATACACAGGTAAACGGAATTGTGATCGGACTGGAATCGAATTTACTGGCGGGCTTGCCGACATCGTAAGATCCGAGGGCGCGTTATTTGCAGGGATCTGGCGTTGTGAACGAAAGGGTTGGTGTTGTCAGTTGATGGATTTTTAAAAATTTATTTGCAATGTTTAATTTTCGGTTTGTTTTTTATTTTTGGTTTGTTTTTTTATTTTTTGTTTGTTTATCTTGTATAACGTGAACAGGAAACGAAATGAAAAGAGATGATTCTTTTGTTTTATTTTAACGAGCTGAGGTTGGGCCCAAGAAAGAGGACGATTTTCAATATTTTTTTGTGACGAGAGCATTGAAATTAGGAGGTCGAGAATTTACACACGGCCGATACACAGTCTTGGCAGGTTTGAGTTTTTTTCACATTGAAAAAAATTTATAAACAATGGAGTTATCATCTTTTAAGGGGCTATACCAGTGTGAACGCTGAAAATTTGGGTGATTTTCGGGAATTTTTTGGAAGAAAAGTTCTCAATTAAATGTTTCGGAAAATGCAGAATATATTTGGCTATATTTGACCTATATTATATAATTTTTTCATAGAAAAATATTGAGTTCCAAGCGACTTATGCGGTGCCTTCGGAGGCGCAAAAAAAAGTTCCTCCACTGCTGACATGATTCGGGCCGATTGAGTAGCTGAAACCGAAAAAGGAAAAAAACGTCGTTAAACTGGAAGGTATTTCCTGTACAATGACATAGGATTTTCCAAAAATATCAAAATCTAACAAAATGGCGTAGTTATGGAAAAAAAGTCTGTTTTATTGCCTATAAAATGGACGTTTTTTTCAATGCCAAATCGTCAATTTTCATCCAATCGAAAATATCCTACGTCATTGTAGGGTAAATATATTCAAGACTACTCAGTTCAAATTCCAAGTCAATCAGATAATTGCTCTTTGAGTTACAATGTCAACAAATTTGAAAAATCTCATTTCGAGAATGATAATGATATTCTTGAAAGTTTAAAGTGTCGAAAAAGGCAGAAAAAATCGATTTTTTGAAAGTGTCACACTGGTATAGCCCCTTAAATAAAGTGCCGTCGTTGCTGCATGGTGGACGTGGTTCTGGCAGCTAGGGTCATCCGAAATGGAAACTAAAAAATTGTGCTTTTAGTATGATAATAAAACTTTCGTTAGAGCGGGTACTTTGAGACTTCGAAAATTACGAAAATGGCAAACTCTAGGGAAAAAACGTCCGAGTTTCGACCAAAAAAGCAACTTGAATAATTTTTTATCGACAAATGAATATAAAAAAAATCACCTGATCATACGATAGAAAATGGTACGAACGATGTCCTCGGTGAATTTTCGGAATTTTTACAAAATTTTTGTTGCAAATTGAATTTAGTATCCTAGGTTATAAAACTATTTATAAATGTGTAAATCTTCGTTGCAAATTAAATTTAAGCCCCGAGGTCATAAAAAAGTCCCATTTTACAAATGTTAATCTTACGCAGGCCTTTTAACGGTGCCAAGCTTATTCTAAATCGTACTACGCGACCCTTCAAAATAAGAGCCACCCCTCTGTAGCCACCGCTCATCGAGCGTACAGTTCTGCGACACCAACTACAGCGGAGCCTTGCCAATGTGACCAAAAAACTAGCGGGAACTGTGCTAATGAAAGATGTAGACGCAGTCATAGGTTTCGAGTGAGTTCAACCTCCAAACAACGTTCGTGAAAAATTCAGCGCAAGCTCGGTCGTCCAACTCTACAATTGCGCGGTTTCTTTTGCCCAGGCTTGCTCAAAGCAATCAAGAACGTTTGCAAATTAATTAGACTTCCGCAAAAGCGTGTTTCAACCTCGAAAGAACGCTGCGAATGTTTCTACAATGACTTTTGCCTCGTATCCGAGTTAACCGTACACGTACTCACATGCATATACGTCGTGGAGTTTACGTTCCAGAAACTTTTCACGGTGAACAGTACCCTCGCAACCCTCCACAACCATTGAGGGTCCGGACAAATCGCTCAACCAAAGTAATGAGATTTTTTTCCCCCAACCTTTACGCATGAAAATCTATATGTTCGCGAAAAACTTCATCAATGCTCCGGACTTTCTTGGGGCGCTGAAAAAACGGCGTATCGAAAGAAGAAAAAATAAACAGTCGAAAATTTCCGAAAGCTTGCGGCCGACTGCGTGTTCGGTGAAGTTCTTCCGTATGCACCCGCGCACTCGTTTATTCATGGGGATGAGATAAACGAAATGCAGCGCGCGCGGCTTCATAAATTTAAATATATATATATATATATATATATATATATATATATATAAGTGAACGGTATATATTTACACCTTTCTTTATCAGGTTTAATCTCGGAGAGGAAAAGAGCGGAAAAGATGAGTGCAATGGGAGGATAGTCGAGTGCGCGGTTGCTCCGGCTATGAATGTGGTATTAAAATCAAATGAGCGTCTCTCTTTTACGAGACGGTTCTCCGTTTTTTCTTCTCTTTTTTTATTGAGAGTACTGAGAGGGCAACTCGCGGAATATAATCTATTCCTCCTTCTACAATGAAGCCAGACCCCTGAGATCGGAAAGGGCAAGAAAAAAAGGGAGAGAGAGGAAGCGAGTGAGAATCAGAGAGAGAGAGAGAAAGAGAGAGAGAGAGAGAGAGAGAGAGAGAGAGAGAGAGAGAAAATCAGAGAGAGAAAATCAGAGAGAGAGAATCAGAGAGATAGCTTGATAGATAAATTTTATTATGCCTCATTATAAACTTTGAGGCAAATTGGGAATACGTAGCTTAAGAAAAATTAATTTTGCTCTCTAACTTATGAAAGTAATATGTCCATTTCACGGGTGAGAAATTATGCGGATACGCTATTTGAACACAATTTAGAATAAAGTAAGGAGAACCATACAATTTCGCCATTCAGAATATCAATCCACCGAATTTACCCTAAAGATATCCTTGGTTTTATAGCAGAGATTATATTTTTAATTTTTTTGTTCAATAGAATAAATCGGAGATAAACATTTTAATGTATTAAAATGAGTTGAGATACATGACAATCGAGAAACCAAACAAAAGAAGCAAAGATAAAAGAAAAGAAAACAAAACAAAGGAGAACGTATTACTGTGAATTTTGCTTCTTCTGATTTTTATTTTTATTTTCAATCTCGTTTTATTTATTTTTTTTTCTTTAAAATTGTACTGAGAGGGATCATTCCAATTTCGACAGTTCATCTTTAGAATTTACGACCAACTTAGGTTGACCATCCTCTTTCCGCATAACGATGTTTCCGGATCTAACCCACAGAGAGAGAGAGAGAGAGAGAGAGAGAGAGAGAGAGTCAGAGATAGATACATTTTATTATGCCTTAGTTACTTATTATGACTTAGTTATAATCATAAATTACTTTGAGGTAATTTATGATTACATAACTTAAAAAATAATAATAGAAATGAAAATAAATATATAAAAGTAAAAATAGTACATTTTGCTTTCTACCACTCAAAAATAAAAAAGAAAAAGAAGCACCCAACACTAAGTCGAACTGTAACTCCTTACAATACAAGTAGCGAAACCTAAGCAGCCCGAAAGTAGCACCGCCACTCGTTCACATAGCGCAAAGAGAGAGAGAATCAGAGAGAGAAAGAGAGAGAGTAAGAAAATCAGGTTTAATTCGCAGCCTCCTTTACTCGTCTTTCTCTCTCTCTCTCTTTCTGGTTCTCTTGAACTCTCTTTCTTGCTATCTTTCTTCATGTATATTTGAATATCATACTCGGCGAAGTGGGTTTACAGTTTTGGATAATTAAAGTAACATAAATGCATCAGTAGTTGGCAGCGATTATACTTGAGTTTTAGGGTTGCTTCACCCTCTCTTTGTATCCCTCTCTCTCTCTCTCTCTCTCTCTCTCTCTCTCTCTCTCTCTCTCTCTCTCTCTCTCTCTCTCTCTCTCTCTCCCACACACATTTTCCCGCTCATCGCTCTGCCAAGAACTTGGCCAACAAGAACAAGATCCTCATTCTCATCGTCCTCTTGTCTCCATTAAAATAGAATATTGCTCACGGCGGTACTTGGAACAGACACTGAATAGTCGCCCTCACTCGATACGGACAACCCAATTGTCACCGATTCATTAATTACCATCTGCGACAAGTTTTAGAGATTGTTCCTTTTTTCGGACCAATTTCCCATCATCGCTCGCCAACGTTCGAGAACTGTTAAGTTTCAAGTGACAAAAAACTTGCCACGGGGATTAATCGTTTATAATCGTAGGGAGTATTGAGTTTGAAAGATGAACCAAGGAGGCCATGGAAAGGGTATTTCGTTTGTGTCATTGACGTATGTACGCGAAAGGGTTCGAGTATTGTCGACGATGAAGACCTGATGACAAAATGGACCTGGGCCAGGAACGTAAGCTCTTGATTATACGAAATCTGGATATATATATATATATATATATATATATATATATATATATATATATATATATACAGGGTAGCGCGAAAAGTGATGTCCAAAAAGAAAATCTAGATGCTTCGTATTAATACCTAACCAAATCAACTCCATGTACGTTCTCCGACCTTTTTAAGGGGTTACCCCCACTTGCGATTTTGAAAAAATCGATTTTTTTTATTGCATTTTTTTGAAGTATAAGTATCCGGGCCCATACTTCTGTATGGGCCCGGAATAGATGACTCTATGTGAGTTTACAAAAAAAAATATTTTCTTCGTGTAAACTGAAATTGAAACTTTCAACACGTTTTTCTCAAAATGGCATTTCTGAAGTCGGTGACCAAGATTACTCGAACACTAATGAACGGATCTTCTTGAAATTTTGCAGGCTTATTTAATACATAAAAATGTAGTCTTTAATCGTTCGATTTTTTTTTTCGAAAAAAAATGGCCGTTTTATAGCCAAAAAACGGCCGTTTTTTTCGTTAACATCGAACCATTAACATTGACTGTCCGCCATTTTGTGAAAAATGAATATTTTTTAAAATCCTTCGATTAAAAACTAGTTTATACTTATATTTGACTAAATCCATCCGCATTTTTTTTTCAGATGATCCACTTCGCCGCAATGTTGGTCACCGCAAACCGTGTATATAAAAACATTATTTCATTGACGGCCATTTGCCACTAAACAATGTAATATTTTTCAATAAAAAAATTACTGAAAGTTCTTCAAGATGTGTTCTTCAAGATGGTATATTGATCGATTAAAAAAGTTTTGTAGTTTTCTTTAAAAAAATTCATGAAAAAGGCCTTTTTTCGCGCTACAATTGGGGGTAACGCCTTAAGGCCTTAGGACACTCTAGAGGCCGAAGAAATAGGCTTTTTGGGGATTTTTTTTTCAGAAAAACTACAAAATAAATCGAGATTGCAAAAAAGGGTGTTTATCATACATATCAGCGACTGTATACAGTAATTTTTTTGAAGCGATTAATTTCAAAATGCAGGCTGTGCAGCGTTTATTTCAACACTGCATTTTTTAAGTTGGCCGGGAACATAATTCAGACAATTTTCAACCGATTCACTTGGAATGTTGAATATATCTTGAAAAATACATTGTCTATGAAAGTACGTGGGATTTTTTTTTTAATATTGCATAGTTCATTTGTTATTAACGATTTTTTAGGCAAATTTTTGGAAAGTGAAAAATTTGCCTGATGAATCGTCAGATAATTGTTAATAACAAATGGACTATGCAATATGAGAAAAAATCCTACGGCCTTCCATAGACAAGGTATTTTTCAAGATATATTCAACATTGCAAGTGAATCGGTTGAAAATTGTCGGAGTTAGGTTTCCGGCCAAATTAAAAAACGCAGTTTTGAGATAAACGCTGCACAGCCGCCATTTTTGTTGGAATGCAACGAATATTCCACTTTGTATTTTTACTCCCTTATTTTTATTAATATACACATTTTTCGCGCAATTCGATTGTAGTTCTTTAAATGAGCATCTTCAAAAATGGTTGAAGAATTTTCATAGCGAAAAACCGAATACAGAAATATGAGAAATGAGAAAATTATAATTTTCATTGCATTCCAACGGTGCGAACTTGAATCTCACGAGAAAAAAGCATTATTAAATTTTATTTCACGTTTTTCCGTAACACAGCTTTTTATTCGTTTCTCTTTTGCGTATGTACTTTCCTCCTAGAAGTTTTTTTAAAGCAATTGGGAGTCACTTGGACTGGTATAGGTAATTTTTTTTCTATTCGAACTTTAGTGACTGATCCTCCCATAAACCTATTTTTGAAACTTACGAACAAAATCTACAACATTTACGTTAGTGTGCAGTTTGTCATTTATTTATTGCTTAAAAGTGCACTTTATAAAATGACAGCACAAGTAAAAAAAAATCACTAAGAAAGTATATGCACTAAAGATAAAAATAAAAAAGAGCTTCTTTCTCGAAAACTAAAAAAGATCGTAGAACATACATGGGGGTGATTCGGATAGGTGTCGATACGAAGCATCTAGATTCGCCTTTGGACGTTATTTTCTGGGGTCACGCTGTATGTATTCAGGGTGTCCCAGAAGTGAATGCGTTCCCTGAAATGGCGGGGTTGGGGGTGAAATTCCGAATCGATTGATATAAGCATGTGTGGGTCTCAGATCAACCGTTGAATTATTATCAGTTTTTAAAGACGGGCGCACCTGATTGGCCCGCCTGTAAAAATTAATAATAATTCAGCGGTTGATCTGAGAACCACACATGCTTATATCAATCGACTCAGAATTTCACCCCCAACCTCCCATTTCAGAGAATGCATTCAGTTCTGGGACACCCTGTATATACCTTGTATATATATATATATATATATATATATATATAGATTATTTGATGTTCGCAATTTTTCATCGCCAACACTCGAATTATCGGTCCTTGCGCGTCCTCTACGCGAGACGCGGTGTTCGATCAATCTGTCAGTAATTTATAGTGGCCGCTCTTATTTGAACGGCTTTCGCGAATCCTATTCTGCCTTTTTTCTTTTTTTTTTTGCAACCTCTCTTCCGAGGCACGCCTCGAGGAGAGACTCTCGCTCTCCGCGCTTATATATTTCATCGCGTCTTTTGGATCTTCAACGTTGTCGACGTTGAGTGAAGGCCAATCTGGACCCAACAATAAGCATCTTCGAACGAGGGTACAGACGATTTTTTTTCTTCTTTTTTCTTTTCCATCGCCGTCCCTCTTCCTCCGCTGTCGCGTACATCAATCGAGGGAGCTTTAGGTATTTGAGGCTTCTCGTTTGTAATAAAAGCCCCGAGGTGTCAACAACGTCTACTCTCTCTCTCTTTCTCCCTCCCTCTCTCTCTCTCTCTTCAATTTTTGATTTGATACAATCTCTAATTTTATTTAAATTTGATTTAATCTTTAATTTTATTATATTCTACTTATATTTTTATATTGCGTTATTTTTTGTTATGTTATTTTTGCTTTTGTATACTTTTATTTGCATTGTATCGCTTCTCCGCTTAACTATTTTATTTCTATTGCTATTTTTTATTATATTAAAGTGTAAAAGGCCTAGCTATGCCATTTATGATTGCGATGTTATTGTTTTTTTTAGATGCGAGTCATCTTTGTATACTTTATTTGTTATTTTAACCACTTTCAGTGGTGTTTTTTGACAGTTTTGCATACTTTATTCATTTTTTTTACTTTACTTGCACCTAGTGGCCTAAAGGTTATACCAAAGCATATAATAAACAATCAATCAATCTCTCTCCCTCTCTCTCTCTCTCTCTCTCTCTCTCTCTCTCTCTCTCTCTCTCACTCTGGATTTACGACTTGGAGAATTATCGTGAAAAATTCACAATCGCTCGCAGTCAGATGTTTACTCAAATCAACGTAAAAAATGGAGCGTACATATACGAAAGTAATTCATTCTTTGAATGCGACCGTACAGAAGGCCGTTTTTTTTCTTACCTCTGGAAACATTACGCCGCGTCAAATTCGCGTGTTTATTAGAAAGAAAATTGTGTTTAGCAGTCGTGACGTGCCGCGCCATGAGCTTACACATTTATCATGGTTGGAGCACGAGTGACTTGCAGCTTGGCTCGGCTCGCTATATGTATATCAATGCGCTCTGATATACGACGTACCATAAACGTCTGGCGTGTACACGTATATTCTTTGTCATTAATCATTCGGCTAACTAAGAAATCAATACTCCCGGCACATTTTCTTTCGGGCAATCTTGAAATCTCGGCGTCGCCAATCCACCCTCACTCTCTTTTTCTCTCTCTCCGAATTTTTTGCTCATTTACTTTCCCTCCATGCCGCTTGATCTCTGCAAACCGTATGGCGTTTGATCGTCTGTATCTATTTTGTTTATTTCGCGTCATTGCGATCAGTATGAAGATCTTCTTACTCATTTGTTTTCTATTTATTATAAAACTTATTATACTTATTATACTTTATTAGTTTCGTATTTATCATCATCATCATTATTATTATTATTCGTATGTAATTTTTATTTATTAATTATTCTGTATTGATCATTTATTTAATTATTATTATGTATTTATTATTATTTATTATTGCTGTCCTTATTTATACACGTTTGCAGGATTATTTATTTCTTACCCCTATTACGATTTTGTGTCCGAAATTGAATATGATTGTTGAAAATTTATCGCATCATATTACGTACGTTTATAATTTTTGGTGTCGTGATGTTCTTTTACATTCTTGTTTTGTACAACACTCTTATTTTAATGTCTTATGTAGAGAAAATATGATATTGCTCCAAGGGCGGACACCACTGTGAGTGGCCGAAAAATGGTCGTTTTGGCCGATTTTTTTTTGTCTACTAGATTATTTATTTGGGATTTGGGAGAAAGGTATGTTATTAAACATACATTGGACTTATTTCGTGTAAATATGTGGTTTTAAAAAATAAAAAATCATCAACTTTATTGAAGTATAATGGAGCCTCTGTAGAAAAAATTTGGTCCCCAACGGCCGAAACGATAACCTGAAAATAGTTAGTATGAAAAATAAAAATAAAAATGTTTTATGATCCATATAACTGTTGTTCACGCTGTACGTATCCATTTTTCGAAACAAATATTCACAAAATGGTGGGTGGTAAAAAAACATTTAATTTTGGCAAAATTTGTACTCATATTCGGGGGCTTAAAAAACACCAAATTTCAGAGAGAAAAAAACCCTTTTCAGACAAACGATTGAAAGACGAAATCGTTTGTAACTCGGTCAATTTTAAATATTTTAACCCGATTTTTTTTCACATATTCGTAAATTTGGATACTTTGAGAAAATGCAAAAAACAATCGTTTTTTTCATCCGTCACAGTGGTGGCCCGCCTTAATCTTGCCTTAAATGAAATTTGCCCCCCAGTTACGTGAGTAGGGTATAAACAATAAATAATCAATCCATCAATCTCTTTCTATTTCCTTCAACATCGTTATTATCGTTTCTTATACGATCATCGTCCCGAGGAGGGTTTTTCAGTTTTAATTTTTTTTCTCTTTCTATTCATTTTTATTCATTCATTTTTGAGTACTTTATATACCGTACTATGTATTTGCTTCCAACTGCATTCTAATTATAATTATTTTCGATGTTTATATTATGACCGTTGCTGATATAGTTTTTTTTATTTTTCATTAATTTTATCTCGTTCCATTTTTCTTTCTTTTCACACTTGTACTCGTATTTGTCGTCCTTATGACCACTCTTCATGCTGTATTTTTTTTTCTAATATTTTTTCTCGTTTTTAAACTTATTTTCATTCTCATTTTAATTTGTCCTATTATCTTAATTATTACCACGTTTTCTTTATTTTCTCCGTAAATAGTAATAAACATTGTTAAATTGCCTCAGGGCCCGACCGAAGCACAATAAAACCAATGAATTCATTCCTCTCCGGTGACTCGGCCAATTTTTTATTTTCTCCCGAAGCCAGCAGGACGAGGCGAAACGGGCGTGCGCGTTATCGTCAAGGATCACGGCTGCAACGTCCACCCAGAGGACCTCCACACTTCCGGCTGCGTAGTGGGAGCGTATAACTCATTTATCCCCGCGATCTTGTAGACGAAACGTATTATAGGGACGTTGTGTTCCCTTCCAGCCGAAATACAAACGCGTTAACGACCCCGCGAGACGATCCCCTCAACCCCCCCCCCCATCCTGCACCCGCAGTCAAAACGCGCATATATATTTCTTAGCGAGTATCACTCCGTCGTTCGCCTTATCCCAAAAATTATGACCCGAGTCGCCCTATTAACGAGGCTGTCGGAAGTCCTGGCCTTGGAACTTCTCATCCGCGTTCCCTTCGACCCTGCACGCATCCAATTTAATTACCCGTTGAATAAAGACTTTTTTAAAGCCCCCATGAAAAAACGAAATAGAGAAAAAGAAGAATGTCTGTGTGTGTGTGTGTGTGTGTGTGTGTGTGTACATGGTGATTCACAACTATTAGTTACCTTTTATTATTAATATTATTATAATATAATATTATTTATTATTAAAAATTAGCCGAGATATACTTTTTCATGGTTTACTGATGAGAATCCTGACGTGAATCCGTTGAACTTTTTCCCTGACCCCCGCCAATTCGATTTATTTTATTTTTTTATCTGATTCCATTGACTCTAATAGACACCCTTCATTTTTTTTTACATTTTTCGGAACAAACGTCAGTCCAAAAAAAAACATTTCTCCGAAAAAAACACCCTGATTTAAAAATCTGAAAAAAATCCCAAAAATGAGTGTTTATATGTAATAATTTTCAAGCTGTCACCCGCAGTGGAAGTATGATTTTTCCTGTGCTTTCTGAGCGATTAACGTTTAAAAAAATCCGAATGATTCATGCATTTTTTGACCATTTTTGAATAACCATTTGGTTATTCAAAAATTCATTGTGAGTATCAAAATATTTAAGTGTCCGCCCGAAGTAAGCGGTTCTTCAATTTTTCGGATTTTTTTAACGTTGATCGCTCAGAAAGAACAGAAAAAATCACACTTCCACTGCAGGTGATAGCTTGAATTTTTTATATATAATCACGCATTTTTGGGAATTTTTTCGGATTTTTAAATTGGGGCGTTTTGTACGGAATTTTTTTTATCAAGGGTTGTTTCGAAAAATGTAAAAAAAATCAGGGTGTCTTTTAGAGTCAATGAAATCAGAATATATATATACATTTATAAGTAAAATGATAAGTGAAATTATCTTTAAAAGCCCCGAGCTTTTTTCTACGAAATTTATATATATTTATATTCATATATATATATATATATATATATATATATATATATATATATATATATATATATATATATGCACACACACACACGCACACACACATAATACACCGTTGCGAGACAGCCGGAGAGAATCGACTTCGTGTGTAGAGTATTCAAGATCGCTATCCCGGCCCCTGGTAGACTCATTGGAAGGGTGAATTTTTACTCGCCCGGCCACCTCGCACATACGTATATAGGGACTGCTAGCACGCAAAATGCCGGAACTCGGCTGATTCAACACGTAAAGTCGTTTTTTCTGACGTCTTTTTGTTAGGCAGCATTCGATTTACGCTTCGACGCGTTCGCGTCCCTGTGCGCACCGGGTGCGGAACTTCGAATGGGGTGCTTTTGCCCCTGCTGAATTCACCGCGACGGTATATCTCGAAAATCTTTCCTGTGCAGGAGTCGCCCTGCCAAACCTCGCTTTATGCCTCTCTCTCTCTCTCTCTCTCTCTCTCTCTCTCTCTCGCTGTGTTTCTTTTTAACGAAAAGTAACTTTTGCAAATGAAGCAACGAGGGCACAATGCACGCTGTATGCAATGAGCGGCCCAAGCTACGGGGGCCCGCAGCCTGATCCCTTTCTCGCTCGTTTTGTCCTCCAGTGACGCGCATAACCCGTGCTCATACCGATTATTAGTGGCAAATGATGGCTGCGTTACGACACTCGACAACAGTGCTTCAAGGGGGGAGATCCTTTTGGGCAGCCGAAAATAAACGGATTTTCAAGTTGTTTTTGTTCCGAAACTATTCATTTGACATAATGGAAATTTTTTGTACATATTATTACATCTTTTAATTTGCCAAAAAAAAAAAAATTAGTTTGTTTTAATATTTAAAAGCTGTACGACACTTTCTTCAGAGACTGACTCAGTTGGTCCACGGCGTAGAACCTAGCATCTGGTGCATCTATCTGAAACATCAGAGCCAAGAAGTTTCAAATTTCCAAGACCCACACGCTCTATGTGAACCTGAAATATCCAAAGAAAAATGGAAATCCGAAAAATGGCACGAGTTTGAAAAAAAACTTCTATTTTTCATGAAATTCTTTGCTATAGCATTTGTTGCTGAAAAAGTACTTTTCGTAAATAATTTTCAAGGAACTTTTGGTTCACATGGACGGTAATTCTATTATCAAGAAGTGTGCAAAATTTCGAAATGATCGTTCAGATATTTTTCGAGTTATCCTGTACGAGGTGAAAAGTCGTTTTCTGGAAAACCCGATTTTGCAATAAAAAATACTTTTTTTTATCTTCATAAATATTCAGGGTCATGTTTTAGACAATAAGGTTAAAACGGTTTTCACCAAATTTCATCAGAATCGGTCGATTAGTTTTTTAGCTATACGTCACGCCAATTTTGAAAATGCAGTTTAGAGGTCCGTGCCATACCGCCGCCATTTTTGAATGTTAATCATTTAAAAAATATCAGGTAACCGCCAAAAGTGGGAATAAAACATACCCTAAGTCTCAAAGTGGTGAAAAAAAATGTTCTTTAAAACAAAATCATGATAATCAGCAAATTTTTACTCGCCTAAAGGTCTCTCTCCCCTTAATCTGCGGTTCAGGGGCGATAAAGCAGTCCCTGAGCTTCCTCGTTTATTTTAATTATTTTAATTTTCGGCCATAAGCTCTTCTTTACGTTATAAAGGGATGTGCACTCTTAAAGTAGAGGTGACAGAAAGAGAGAGAGAGGGGGGGAGAGAGAGAGTTGAAAATTGGTGCGAGAATGGACAAGGCCAACATTCATAGGATTTTAGGGTCCTTTGTATACCCGCATGATCGTTGAACACGTCCCAGACGGCTCGTCCGGGATCCAGTAATGTCCTGCATGCCAAGAAGACACTGCGAAGCAAATGCAAGGGTGATTATCCCTCTCCCTCGTTCCGTCCTCTATCTCCATCTTCTCTTATTCACTAACTCGAGGCAATCAATCCTCCCGTAGCCAGCCTCCGGAGATCGTGAAGCAAAGCGCGGTCTATCTACAACGTGTGCCAGCTCGTGTGCTCCTCTTCCGCATCCCTCTGCTACAACTGCCTTGGGTAATTACTCTCGCAGGTTGCTCCCATTATTCGCGTGATACCAGCACGACTCGGGCAAATCTTATTCTCCGTAAGGGTTTTCATTGCTATTTGCGACGATAATTGTGAACCAAATCGGGCACTGTTGTCAGTTTGGCAATTCATTGACTAACTCAGAGTGAGAAAAAATGTTTACCGCGAGGGAGGAATTGAAATATTTTTGAAATGTTTTCATTTTATTTTCTGAGTATTTTTTTTTAACACGTGTAAGTCATGAGAAACATGAGCTTTTTTAATGTTTTACTTATTATTGTACACATGGTTTAGATTTATTTTCCGAATATTTTTAAAAAATAAGCAAGCCGTAAAAATATGTACTTTTTGAATATTTTACCTATTGTTTTATCAATATTCCAATTTTATTTTCGGAATATTTTATGAATATATGTCATTCATAAAAATGTGTACTTATCGAATATTTTCCTTTTTTTCCAATGAACTATACATTTACTTATGTAAAACATACTGTAAGTAAACTTTTATGGTTTTATTATATATTTTCTCATATAATGTGCGATAAGAAAAATATATTTACTCACATTTTTCTTTTACTTTCTGAATACGTTTGGAGTGTAAATAAATCATAAAAAAATATGCACTTTACCTATATTTTACTTTTGAGATTTATTCCCTTATACAAAATAAATATAGTTAAATAACTTACCTTTATTTTCTGAATATTTTTGAATAGGAGTAAACCATACAAAAATATGTAGATTTCGAATATTTGATATGTAGATTTGATATGTAGATTTCGAATTTACTTATATATGAAATATATTTGCTTAGTTGTTACTTTTATTTACTGCACATTCTTTCGAATATAAGTGAAGTACAAAAAAATATGTACCTTCGGATATTTTACTTATTACTTTGCTTATCTTTTACATCTACTTAAATAATACACTATAATTAAACTTTTATACTCCCATCATAATTCACATAATTATCAACAAGTAAAATATGTTTGCTTATATTTTACTTTAACTTTCTGAACATTTTTTGAAAATAAGTAAACCATAAAAAAATATATCCTTTTAATATATTTTACTTTATCGTACCAACACTTGACATTTTCTTATACATTCCACTACGAATAAACCTTTACATTTTTACTGTAACTTACTCATCCAATCCTATACGTAAAATACATTCACTCATTTTTCAATATTACTTTCTGTATATTGTTTCAAATCAATTGAACAGTCATAACATATCTACCGTCCGACTATTTCACCCAACAGGGTGACCGAATTTTTAAAATTCTCATCATCCAACATACTTGGTCAGTAGTTTCTGGTTCTAAAGGGTGTCTCAAAATGACCTGACATTTTTCAAAAAATCATAAAAATAGCCTTCTTTAGCGTCTAAAGTGAGAAGACCCCTTGAAATAAAAATATCCGTACTTTTCAAATAAATAATACGTTTTATCATTAAGGGAAGGTTCTGCCTTGTTGGGCCAAAAAATGTTCGATTTTTCACCAATTTTTCATGCGAAAAGTATTTAATATAGAATGTTGATATTTGGTATGTTGACTGAGCGGTCTTTACTGAACATCAAAATATTTTTTAAAGTTTGACAAAACATGGTGGTGGGAGTGGGAGGAGCCACGTATGTCGGTGCGCGGGCGATGACATTCTCCGCTTGCGGAAGTTCCAAGTCCCGGACAGGTGATCTGAAGCAAAAAAATCAAACATATTCTTACTTTGTACAATATTGTGTATAAGTTGACCTAGAATCAAGAAGAAAAATTGAAAAATTGTGCACGATCGGAAGGAAGTTTGTTTTTTTCCCAAAAAATTTCGCAGTTTTTTGCTCACTATTTGTTTTTTTTTTTCAAATTATTCTGATGTACAATAAAGACGCTTAGTCAACATACCAAATATGAACATTCTACATTTAATAATTTTGGCATAAAAAATTGGCGGAAAATCAAACATTTTTTGGCCTAACAAGGCAGAACCTTCCCCTAAGGCGTTACCCCCACTTGTAGCGCAAAAAAAGGCCTTTTTCATTAATTTTTTTAAAGAAAACTACAAAACTTTTTTAATCGATCAATATACCATCTTAAAGAACACATCTTGAAGAACTTTCAGTAATTTTTTTATTGAAAAATATTACATTGTTTAGTGGCAAATGGCCGTCAATGAAATAATGTTTTTATATACACGGTTTGCGGTGACCAACATTGCGGCGAAGTGGATCATCTGAAAAAAATGCGGATGGATTTAGTCAAATATAAGTATAAACTAGTCTTTAATCGAAGGATTTTAAAAAATATTCATTTTTCACAAAATGGCGGACAGTCAAAGTTAATGGTTCGATTTTAACGAAAAAAAAAACGGCCGTTTTTTGGCTATAAAACAGCCATTTTTTTCGAAAAAAAAAATCAAACGATTAAAGACTACATTTTTATGTATTAAATAAGCCTGCAAAATTTCAAGAAGATCGGTTCATTAGTGTTCGAGTAATCTTGGTCACCGACTTCAGAAATGCCATTTTGAGAAAAACGCGTTTAAAGTTTCAATTTCAGTTTACACGAAGAAAATATTTTTTTTTTTTGTAAACTTACATAGAGTCATCTATTCCGGGCCCATACTTTTGTATGGGCCCGGATACTTATACTTCAAAAAAATGCAATAAAAAAAATCGATTTTTTCAAAATCGCAAGTGGGGGTAACCCCTTAAATTGAAATATCAGGTCATTTTGAGACACTTTTTCAGTTGGAAATAAACCTCCGCAGTTTTCCTCAGGTTGCAGCGACGATTTCAGCCACCGTTTTCAGCCAACTTTCCACATACAAGGATACAACAAAGCGGTGTTCCTTTTTGGGGGAAATATCCACATACACACACACACACGCACGTGGTTGCGAATATGTAGGCGTAAAGTGCGACCCAGTATATTTCGTTTATCGCTTCAACGTTGTAAAAGGGGGTCTCCGCGTTTCTAAACCACCGGGGTGTGCGGATGATGATGAGATACGAAGCCCTCTCGAGGTGGCGCGAGCCCAAGAGGCTTTGGAGCGCAAGTCTAGCGGGGGCGGAGGAGCGTGTGTATGAGAAATGAAAAGCTGTGGGAAGCGCGGCAGAGCAGCCAGCGTCGAGTGGGAAAATCGAGAAAGGGAGGCAAATGCGGAAGAAGACGCGGTGCCGTTGTACTCCCGATGCTGGAAAAGGACCGGTTGGAGTCTATAGCCCATGTCGGAGTAATGCCTTCCGGGCTTTGGGCAAAGCCGATAACGTTTTCCTTCTTTGACCCCGTCTGCCCCCTTAAAACACTCTCTCCCTCTCTTTCTCTCTCCCTCCACTTCTATTCTATTTTTCCCTTGGTAGGTCGAGATGGCTGGGTCGTCATGTATGACCAGCCACACCGGGCCCTCCTCGTTGTCTTTCTCCAACCAAACTTCCATGTCGCCACCTGCTGAAGTCCTATGGACTGATGGTTATTTTTGAAGTTTCGAAATTTCTTCAGTCTCGGACCCAAAAAATCATGTCCGTGAGACGCAATGTGTAAAGAGGATAATCGACCTCGCATACTTTCGGAAACTCAAACATACCTGAACAAAGCTATCCGATTTCTAATGTAAAAAGCTAGTCGTTTTTCGGTTTTTTTTTACAATTAGAGACGGTTTTTTACAGGTACTTTGGGATTTTTTTTAGTTGGATTGCGTAAGGATTTATTTATATGTTATATAACATTATATAGTATGCAAATTTGCGACCTGTAAGTTATAGTAGAATGGAGTTTTTTTTCTCGTAATATTCAACATTATTAAGGCAGGATTCTACTTTAAAACCATGAAAAAAACGCTATTTTCGTGAATTTTTCCTGAGAATACTATTAAAGATATCGATATGGGGTTTAAACTGTTCAATAAATACACTCTTTAAGTACATAAAAAAAAATTTTAAATGTATTTTATTCATTTTTTGTACACGTAAAATATGTTTAAAGCCAACGCCTCGAAAAGCAGGTACCATTGTCGTGGTCGTGAAATCTTCCCGACGGATGGTCTGAAACAAAAAAATCAAATAGTTTCATGTTCAGTATGTCTTCAGGAACCGACCTAACTAGAATATTTTATATACGTGCAAAATTAACAAAATGGCGCCTAAAATGCGAAAAAAATGCGTTTTTTTGGGTCTTTTTTTGCAATAAAAAAATTGTTCTAATCAAAATTTTAAGTTGATTGTAGTTAGGTCGGTTGGCACACACATATAGAATATGTGTTCCAAATTTCATAAGGATCGGTTCAGTACTTTTTGAGTTCTCACGACCACGGTACTTGAAAATGTCGTTTCGAGAAAAACGCGTTTAAAGTTTTGGTGAGTGATAGGTAGGTGCTCAGGTAGGTGCCTTCGAAAGGCGAAAAAGGATAGTTAGACTGCTTGGAACTTTATAAAATTTTGACCGAACGTTCTTGAACATATTTACTTTCGAAAAATGTAAAAAATAAAAAAATGTTTTTTTCAAAGTTTCAAAGTAGAATCCTGCCTTAAGGCAGATACTCTAATTATAATCTATGTAGATTTATCATTTCTTTAATAAAATATATGATGCCAAATAAAATTTAGCGATTTATACTGAACTGAAACTAAATTTTCCGTTTCGAAATTTCCCGATTTAATTTTTCGATTTCAATTACATTTATTAATTTAGTTTTTCGATTCCAATTCGATTTTATTCAACTTACCTTTTCGAATTTAATGTTCACTTTTGGCTTTAGATTCCATCGAAATTTAGTCTCGTCATTTTAATTTAATTGACAATTCCGATTTAATTTTCTGATTTAAATTCAATTTAATTCATTCGATGATTACATTTTTCGATTAACATTTAATTTACTTTTAACGCTCCGATTGAAATTTTATACAAGTTCAATTTTCGGTTTTTAATTGATTTTAATTCAATTTACTAACTTAAATTGAAATTATAATTCCAGTTAAAATTTATCGATTTAGATTTAATTTGAGGTGAATTTTACGATGAAAATTGAATTCGAACTTATCTTTCCGATTGGAGTAAAATTTTGCCGAAATCTTCGCTCCCTCACGCGGATATTTCACGCGCGGTACCTTAGTACCTACAATATTATATTCAAAAAGATGATGGATGTGAAAAATCTCTAAGTACTCGATTTTGGAAGATTGTGGAAGATTAAAGGTATTGAAACATTATTCATGTCGTGACTTTCTACTAACTTTAAACGCGTTTATCTCAAAACTATATTTGTCGAATTGATTCGAAATTTTAACTGTATATTCAGAATGACATTTTCTAAGGCCACGTAGGATTCTTTTCATTATATTGCATAGGTCCTTTTTTATAAACAATTTTCGGACGATTTTCTCATGGCATTTTATATTTTTTGTTAAAAGAATGCGCCATTTTGACAAATTACAATGTATCAAAATAAATCCTACGTACTTCTATAGCTATTCTTACATATAATCGAAAAAACTTTCGTGCCTCTTCATTACTCAAAAATTACTGGAGCTGTTGGTCCGGCCGTTGACCTTTCAGAAATAAAGGCGTCAGCGGAAAAATGCTGGACAGTCGCCATTTTGGCATGTATCGCTGTGAAAAAATAATGTTGTCTAGTCAATTACGTGTATAATAAAATTCTTATTTCGTAATGTTGATTTATTTTATGGTTTTGCTGAAAAAAAAATCACAAAATACGCCCTTTTTTGGCCTTAGGCCTTAACGGAGCAGGTCTTCCTTATCCGTCTTATCGTATCCGGTGGCCCGAGTAGAGACAAAAGAAAGCTTCCCCCTCTGCCGTCATTCGTCATCTTCCCGCCTTCCATTTTCACCCTCATCGCGGCCATTCTACAGCCCCTTTTCAGACGCATTACAAATTTTTGCCGTACGCCCGTCGACAGCTTTTCTTTTCTTCTTTTGCTCCACACCTTTGGAGCTTTTTTCCGGTCTTTGCGTTCTTGGAGATATTGGACCGCCGATATCACGTCGGCCACGTGACCGTTTTACGGTGCACGCTCGGCCGGCGCGGCGGGTGAAATAGTCCGACGGGATGAAAAGTTAAGCTCGTGTGTGTGTGTGCGTGTGCGTGCTCTCCTGTATAGAAAAGCTCGCAAGTAGCCGAAGTGTTGGGAACGAGACTTTGGAGAGAACGTCGATCCACGGAGAACCCGAGACGAATTTATTGCCACGCGATCGAAAAGTCGACGCAGACGATCTCATATGTACAGGGTGGCCCGAAAGGAAAATCCAGATGCCTCGCATCCATATCAATCCAAAACAGCTCCATTTGTGTTCCACGACCTTCTTCAGTTGTCGAGAAAAATTTATACGTAAAATTTTTTGTTCCAACCAAGCTTTTATTCAATGTACTAAAAAGTAGAAAATAATTTTTTATACCAAATAATTTCGGACAAAATAAATAAGAAAAAAATTAAATGACAAATAAGTAAATAAAATAAAAATAAATAAAAATAAAAACAACAAACAGATAAAGAGAAAATTCGTCTTAACTCTCAAGATCTACAAGTTATCTCGAGAACGAGGCTTGAATATAATTAAACGATCAAACGAACTTACCAAGTGAAGTTCGATCGTGATTATATCAAAAGCCTCGTTCGAGAGATATATTCCCATCCGGAAAATAACCCACTCCATATCCATAAATACCAAATTTTCCGTACTTTAAAAAATGAAACATAGCAGTCGTCATATATATCAAATAATTTGTTTTTCAACCAAGCTTTTATCCAATGTTCTAAAAAGAAGAAAATAATGTTTTATACCAATTTTTTTATATCCAAAATCAAGTTTTTTATACCAATGTGTGACTATAAATAAAAGCTTGTGGCCCTCATCTTTTCGAATGTTTAAAAAATTTGATCAATTCAGGTTCATTAACCGTATTTAATTTGGCTCAATAGTAATTGGAGAAATCATTATCACACGTTTATACTCAGTTTCAGGATTTTTATTTAAGAAATCTAAGGTTGTTTTGCAGTAAACTGAATACAGTTGATCTGTTAACGGATTTATGTAAATTAAAGTCTTTATTTCTAAATTTAGAGCGCCCCAAACTTTTATTTATAGTTACATATAGGTGACTTGGTAAAAAAAATGTTGTCTACTTTTCGTACTTTTAATAACAGCTTGTTCTTGAAAAAAAATGTTTACATAAAAATTATTTGCCACTTTTTAGTCTTTAATCAATTTTACTGGAGTTATGAAATTTTTGCAAAGCGGGATTAGGGGGTTATACCAGTGTGAACGCTGAAAAATTGGGTGATTTTCGGGAGTTTTTTGGAAGAAAAATATTCAATTAAAAGTTTCGGAAAATTAAGAATATATTTGGCTATATTTGACCTATAGTTGACCTATATTACATAATTTTTTCATAGAAAAATATTGAGATCCAACCGACTTATGCGCTGCCTTCGGAGGCGCCAAAAAAAAAGTTCCTCCACTGCTGAGATTATTCCGGCCGATTGAGTAGCTGAAACCGAAAAAGGAAAAAATGTCGTTAAACTGGACGGTATTTCCTGTACAATGACGTAGGATTTTCGAAAAACTATCAAAATGTAACAAAATGCCGTAGTTATGAAAAAAGTCTGTTTTCTTGCCTATAAAATGGTCGTTTTTTTCAATTCCAAATCGTCAATTTTCATCCAATCAAAAATACCCTACGTCATTGTAGAGTGAATATATTCAAGAGTACTCAGTTCAAATTTCAAGTCGATCGGAGAATTGCTCTTTGAGTTACAATGTCAGCAAATTTGAAAAAACTCATTTCGAGAAAAAACGCGCTTAAAGATCCAACTACCGATTTTTGCAAGATAAAATTATTAGAGATACGGCCTTGAAATTTTCACAGAATATTATTGAAAGTATAAACTGTCGAAAAAGGCAAAAAAATCGATTTTTTGAAAGTGTCACACTGGTATAGCCCCTTAATCTGCAACGCCAGCACAATACATTTGGCCTCTCGAATTAACATTATCCTCTACATTTCTGTCCGGAAACCTAAAATCCCTCGAGTGGCCTTACCCCTTAAGCAATGAACAAACAACCAACTGAACTCTACCGTAAATTCCTTAGCTTCTCATTAAAGCTGAAAAATTGGGTTCGAGAGTTCACTAAACTCCAAATGATAAAGAAAACACTCACCCTACTCTAAATGACTCCCAATTGCTTTGAAAAACACTTCCAACAGGAAAGTACATACACAAGGGCGAAACGAAATTTAAATACCACCGGAAAACTCGAAAAAAATTTTTAAATCCTTCTTCCCGAGGACTAAAAAAGCTCCCAGAACATACGAGGCCGCATCGGATGGGTACCAGGCGTCTAGATTTTCCTTTTTCACGTCACTTCTCACGCCACCCTGTATATATCCAGTCGTGGGGTTGCCACTGGACTGGCGACGTTACTCGTTCAACCCTCGAAGTAAGGGCGAGAGGCAGCGGGCGAGGGTTCAGCACGACGGGGGGTGAGAAAAAGAGCAGAGCTCGCCTGCTTGTACAGCTCATGCTGTTCCCCAAAGAGAGGTCTACCGTACTACCGCCATATATTGAACGCGAAATTGCACGAAGGGTCGGGAGCGCGCGTGCCCACTTTCCTCCCTATATATATATATATATATATATATATACACACCCATGTCCTGTGTACCAATGTATCGTTAGTGTATACAGAACGCACACGCGTAATACGCGGTGAAACACTGTCGCGGGGCACACGGCAGTCGGTCCATACGATAAAAGCGATTACCGAATTGTCGCTAATGTGATTTGGCCCGGTAGGAATTAAAGTGAACGGCAAGGGAGATCAGGTCAGGGGAGAAGCTACAGGGAACCGTCACACACGACATCAAGAGCGCGCCCAAATGTGTATATAGGGTGTCCCAGAACTGAATGCGTTCCCTGAAATGGGGGGTTGGGGGTGAAATTCTGAGTCGATTGATATAAGCATGTGTGGGTCTCAGATTAACCTCTGAATTATTATTAATTTTTAAAGGCGGGCCAATCAGGTGCGCGCGATGAGCCAGCGAATCGCTCACCAACGTACGCCAGCTGATCGGATGCACCCGATTGGCCCGCCTTTAAAAATTAATAATAATTCAGGGGCTGATCTGAGACCCACACATGCTTATATCAATCGACTCAGAATTTCACCCCCAATCCCCCATTTCAGGGAACGCATTCAGTTCTGGGACACCCTGTATATACATACATACATACATACATATATATATATGAACATATACATATACATATACATATACACACACACACACACACACACACACACACACACACACACACACACACACACACACACACACACACACACACACACACACACACACACACACACACACACACACACACACACACATATATATATATATATATATATATATATATATATATATATATATACATATACGAGTCCCCAGAGTACAATGCAACGATCGTTCATCCGTAACTAATGGATCGCGGACTTTGATGTGTCGCATGGCGATACGACAAACGGACTACCGTAAACGCGCCTCTCTTTCCCTTTTTCGCAATCCCGTGCCGCCACCGCCGCTTCGTTGACCGCGTCACGTCCATTTTGGCAAAAATACAATATCCACTGGTTTTCTGGTCGTCGTAGGGACGGAATTGGTATAACAAGCCGATTTACCAAGCCCCGAAGTTACGTTGTTCTTCTCGAGTCCGAGCGAAGTATACCGTTTTTCATGATTGGATATAATTTACAAACGCGGACACTTTGTTCCGAAACACGGCGGGTTTGGGAGACAGTCATGATGGCTGTCTTGTCTGTAGGGGGAAAAAACGGCAGAATGCGAAACGAAAAAAAAGCTCGCACGTGCCGTTTTAATCGCGATCGCACCTTATTCCACCACCTGTCGCGGGGATGGCGAACGCAAACGAACTGGAAAGTCACGCGGTCTTCTTTTGTGACTTTTTTTTCCTCTCGACGGTAGAAAAAAAGGGATAATTGTATGCGTTCAGCTGCCGGACGGGGCGCGCGCGCGGTCTTTGTCGCATAAATTCGTTATCGAAGAAGGATAAAAAGGCATCGTGTATATGTGTTGGAGTGTTGAAAAAATCATCTCTGACCTCTTTGAACAATTTTATTTCGAAGCACAATAAAGTCCATAATAAATGCGATGAACATTTTTTTTCCACTTTTTAGACGCGCTATTACCCTCTTTGCGGCCAAACTTGAATAGCTCACAAACTCATATTTTTTTCATTAGGGCTGTAGATGCCTAGAACTGACGTTCGCAGCTTTAAAAAGCTTTTCCTTCAAAAGCTCGATATCTTTATTGTGACACGTATTGCAGCTATCAAAAGAATGCATATTTTCCAGCCGAAAATAAAAGATCTTTCGTCAAAGCTGCATTTTTCGTAATAATTTGGATATTGAGTTATAAAAAAGCTCTTCGAAACTGTAAAAGTGAGCTTTAACAGTCTTCTACGTCATTGAAGTACTGCTAGTTAACCGCCGAGTTATTCACGTTCGAACGTAAAGAGCGAATTTCCCGTGTTAATTAAATGGGGAAGAAATCATCCAGTTACCTGGAACTTAAAATACATGGAATTCAGTTACGTAGAACGTGGAATACTTAGGATCGAGCTGCTTAGAACTAAGAAGATCTAAATTCTAGCAGCTTAGAACTTAGAAAACTTAGATCCTAGCTACTTAGAAAATTTAGATTCTAGCTACTTAGAACTTGGAAGACTTAGATTCTAGCTACTTAGCACTTAGAAGACTTGAATTCTAGCGACACAGAGCGCAGAAGACTTAGGTTTTAGCGACTTTGAACTTGGAAGAATTCTATTCAAACTTCTTAAAACGTAGATAATTTATATTCTAGCTAAGTAGCTAGAATATAAGTTTTCTAAGTTCTAAGCTGCTAGAATTTAGATCTTTTTTTCTAAGTTTTCTAAGTTCTAAATTTTCTAAGTTTTCCTAAGGAACTAAGGAACCTAAGTTTTATAAGTTCTAAGCAGATCGAATTTTAGTCGTCTGAGTTCTAAGTAGATCGAATTTTAGTCGTCTGAGTTCTAAGTAGAACTCAGACGACTAAAATTCGATCTGCTTAGAACTTAGAAAACTTAGGTTCCCGCAACTTTGTACATAGGGGAATTCTATTCTAGCCACTTAGAACTTAGACGACTATGATTTTATCTACTTAGAATTTAGAAGGCTAAGATGCTATCTACTTAGAACTTAGAAGACTAAGATTCTATCTACTCAGAACTTAGAAGACTAATATTCTATCTGCTTGGAACTTAGAAGACTAAGATTCAATATACTTAGAACTTAGGAGACTAAGATTCTACTTAGAACTTAGAAAACCTAAAATCACGCAACTTAAAACTTGGAATACTTGGAATCCAGGTACTTAAAATTGAGTAAAAGAGCTCAACTTTTGCATGGAATTGATTTCACGCCGCACCCTCATACACACGGCATACGATATTCACGCCTCTTCGCATAGTTCTGCAACGTTCATGGCGTTTTACCGCCCATTCGTCGTCGTCGGATCGTAATTGGGTATTACAACCGGAAATGAGTATTTCAGCTCCCTTCCCGGGATTGCGATCGCAATCGGGCTGCATTTTCCGTCCATACCTTTCGGAATAGCGATCATACAAATCGAAGTATGAACACGAATAACATCATACTCGCATATGGACTTTTTTAAAATTCTTATCACTGTTTAATTAAGTGCATAGCGATGACGCCGCGCATTGTTTCGAAGTACCGAGTTGACGGAAAATGGGCCACAAGTGCGCGCATACTGGGCGTCGTCAGCAACAAAGCGTAGACGGTACGAGGACGGCGATGTGCGTGCCCGTCCGCTGACGTCACATCCGGCCGCAGAATGTGAAAGAGGGTGGAGAGGCACTCGGGCCACGCATTTGTGCACATATTAAGCATAAATGCGCACGCCATGCTCGTTTTCAAGATACACGAGAAGGGTCCTCCAATGAGTCGGATGGTCCGAGATAAAACAGAAGGCGGGACAGGGGCGGGAGGGGGGGGGGGGTATGAAGAGAAAATGTGCACTCGGCCCTTTTTCTCGTCCCACTGTCTCTCTTGCATTTTGCTCCATGCAAGATTTCGTTCACGTCTCGCATTTCTGATAGCCACGCAGACTTGGAAACTTAGCGTGCGTGGCTTTAGGGGAGGCTACCAGTCTAGAGTCCGGCAAAAAACGGTGTAATTTTATGGATACCCAGGTGATAGAATGATAACTGCATTCAGTGGCGATCATGCTACGTATCTTCAAGCATCTTTACAATTTTTTTCACAAGTTTTCGTAACAAAATGAGCTGATGCTTTGGAGTTGTCCTCTAATTCTCCACCTGCAGCGAAAATTCAAAATAATTCGAGTTCTAGATAAGGTTTGCCTTCTAAGTACACTGAGAAAAAGAATCATTGATCCAATATCATTGGTGTTATAGAATGAAATTTCGTTGATTCAATTGTAAAATTGTTGGTGTAAATAATCGGATTTATTAGTCCAAACAAAACGCTATTGACTTTAATAACACGATAAAATTAAATGTGTTTTTTTTTTTCATTCACAAGATATATTGTTAGCCGAGAACAATATGTTATTGAAACTATCTAAAAAATTATCGCGAACAAATTATATAGTTTTGAATGCATTTTCTGCAACGAACAAAAAAAGCGTTTCAATTCATAACATAAATATTGTTGATTCGAGTACACAAGAAAAATTGACTTTCGCTCGTTTGATTCAGATAAAATTTCTATTGAGTAAATATGTTATTTCATTTTTTTCACCATATCCGATATTGATTTCCAAATACATTATTCGTTAAAATATTAATATTTTATTTTTATTGAAAAATATTGAGCAAATGTCTCAATTGGTTAAAAAATTATGCGAAAATAAAATTTGTTTCTTGCGCATTTGTTTGAAAAAATTCAACCAAATCATGGCCGAGCGCCACCGAAATTATAGGTGTGAGGAAACTCGTAGTTCTCGGAGTAACCGCTAGAAGCCGCACGGGCGCTCGTTTCTCGTAAGCGTAGCGCGAACCGAAAATCTACTTAAACGCCGGAGAAACTCTAAAGAGTAGCGCTTCTTGGCCTGTGGCTAAGATCAGAGTGTAGTATCTGTTCTTATCAGTTGAATATCTGATATTCTCTCCATGAATATTCCATTGGATACCTGATATTCTCTCCACTATTATCGTGGATGATCATTCTAATGCTTACTTTTTATTTAAGATTTAAAACAAATTGAAAAACTTACATCCCATGGCATATTCGTTTCGATGCAGTAAAGAAATAATTAATTCTATTGATTATATTTTTGTACGAAATAAAAAATGTTGTAGCAACCGCTTAATTATTTCCTCCATACACCTACGGATTGTATATAGAATGATTTCAATAGAATATAATTTTATTCGAAGGATAACGTAGATATTCAGAAAACAGAAGAACTTTTTAAAATAAAATAATATGTTATTTAAATCAATAACATTTTCCAATATTTTATAGTATTGTAACAATCTCACATATCGGTGGCACTCCGCAGCAGCACATTTATTTGGATCAACCAATACACTTTTTTGATTCAATTGGTTTTCTTTCTCAGTGTACGCAGACAAATCGAAAAATCTCGACTATTGATCAAATGATGCTTCTTCGAAAGAAAATTGATTTCGATAAAAAAAAAGCGACGAAAATAATTTATTTCGGAAAAGGTCTTCCATATCCAAAATTCCCACGCACTCCGATGTGACATGTTGTTACAAGGTTGAAAAAAATGTCAAGTCCATCGATGAAAAACTGGCGATGCAACGTTGCCGGTCCTACCATACCAAGGTATCCCAAAAATGTACAGAGACCCTAGGGGCAATAATTTTCAAAATACGTAAATATAACATAAACATGAATAAATAATTATCAACTCGAAAAAAAAGAAAAAAATCCGACGAACGTGACTCGCTTTATCCAGCCTCAGCGTCACTTTGTTACAAATTCTTGTGAAGAAAAAAATTGTAAAGATACTTCAATATATGTAGAATAAATGCCACTGAAAATAATGTTCATTCTATCCACAGAGTATCCAAATTGTGGAAATTCACATTTTTGTCCGTACTCCAGACTGGTAGTCTGCCTTAATGCACGTATAAGAAATGGAAACTACCCGTCCAGCTTAATGATAGATATCGTTGATAAAGCGCGCATAAGAATTAAGATCGAGGAAGATCGCAGGCTCTCTCTATACCTCTTTCCAAAGTTCCTCGCGTAGGATCCAGAAGGAGAATCCAGCAGCGAACGATAATTAGCCTCTCCCTTCGCTACGGGCGTACACGTATATCGCCTTAAATCTTGGCTGCCCGTGGGAGATAAAGCCAACCAATTATTTCAGTCTCCGGTTCCGCTGTTCCACGTCGGTGGAGAGCCTTTGTATGTGTGGCGAGAGTGCGTTTGTGGAAGAGAGAGAGAGAGAGAGAGAGAGAGAGAGAGAGAGAGAGAGAGAGAGAGAGAGAGAGAGAGAGAGAGAGAGAGAGAGAGGGAGAGAGAGAGAGACAGAGAGAGAGGGGGCATAATTGCCCCGCGGGACCTCATAATTTATCGGTCCACGAATGCTCTCCGTCTCTTGCATATGTATACATACATAATAACCTTATTCTCCCCATCGTGTGTATGCTCCCTCCTCTTCCCTCTCGCCGCCCTCCCCAGTCGTGTATGTACTACAGGTCCACGAGGGGAACGGGACACGAATCGATTGTGAGAAAATTTGTAGACTCTGGTCGGAAAATTAAACATGTTCTTGCCCAATTAATTGAAACTCCGACTCGTCTATCTCGGAATTTTAAACATCCCGAAAGTCGTTTTTTCTTTTTTTTCCTCTACTCTTCTTGGTACTTCTGGTTTGGAATTCTTCAGGTTTCGGCGGGACGATATAGGATGTGTGTATAGATATATAATTGTCGCGTCGTTAATGCGCTCTTCGAAGCCCATTCGATCTTTAGTGGCTCGTTAAAATAACGCGACTTTTACAACGCGCGATGAAAACTTATTGGTGTTTGATTACATTAAGGGACACCACTGTCATGTGTCGAAAAAATCGACTTTTTCCATTTTTTTTTTTCGAAATATACACATTGGAGAATATGTGAAAAAAATGTCAAGTTGAAATGTTGAAAATTGACCGAGACGATCTGGTGAGACTAGCGCAACGATTTACGTATACTCAGAGTTTCAATCGCGTTTTTGTCGAAACGACTTTTCTCGAACTGGCCCAAATTTTAACTCCGGCTACAATTACCCGACTGTCAATTTTGAAAATCCAACATTTTCGGAAGTGTAATAGTTTTCGTTGTACGTAGAAGTTTTTTTTTCTTCGAAATTCAGTATTTTTGAAGCCTCCGAATATAAGCAAAAATTTCGCCACAATCACACGTTTTTCAACACCCGCCAACTAAATTTATAGAAATTACAAAACTTCTTTATTTCCATTTTTTAAACCAACCAATATCAAGTTATCAATCCGTCCGGTTGGACCACATTTTTTATACCGAGCCTCTTTTATTTCTCAATAACGTTGTTAATTTTTTTCCCCCATAAAAGTTTACACGGTTTAAGTTCAATGTATGATCAATAACACACTTTTTTCCCAAATCCCAAATAAATAATCCACTAAACAAAAAAAAATCGGAAAAACGACCTTTTTCGGCCTGTCACAGTGATGTCCTCCCTTATCGAACATATGTTTAAAAAACGTTTTCATAATCAGCTGTGTCCATAATCCTCAATGTGTCCCCAAAATCTATTTCCGGACCAAATTTCCGACACACACACACACGTATATATATATATATATATATATATATATATATATATATATATATATATATATATATATATATATATATATATATATATATATATATATATATATGACGTCCCAAAAGAATGTATCGCAATGCCCGAATCATTGGTTTCGAAAGCACAATCGCAGCAATTTCACAAGGCGAATTTGTTTTTTCCCTCATGTACCCGTAACACCCGAAAATCATGTGCGACCCTATGAGTGTAATATCACGAAACGAAAGGGAAATAATTTTTTTGTTCCCCTCGGGGGTTCACGAATGACTGAAACATCGATTAATCAAACGTGATTACGATTCGTAGGAAACAAAAAAATTGTTATATCCATTTGCTTCGGCAGCTATGAGTTACCGCGGACTAACACGCCTTGTGCTGAATCTCCCCTTTTACCCTGTGGCTCGATCCACGCGAATTAATCAGACAAATGTTGGTTTCGCGTCTGTGTGTGTGTGTGTGCGTGCGTGTATATATATATATACACACACATACACACACACACACACACACACACACACACACACACACACACACACACACACACACACACACACACACACACACACACACACACACACACACACACACACACACACACACACACGTATCTATATGTATGTGTGTGTGTGTGTGTGCACGCGGATCCGTGAAAAAAAACGTTATCTCTCAAGTCGAAGCTTCTACACGGGGTTCGTCCGTTTCTTCGGCCTCGAGAGATCCAACAATCAATTTGATTGGAATCTAAACGCGCAAGAACTGTCTGTATATATATATATATATGTATGTATGTATGTATGTATGTATGTATGTATGTATGTATGTATGTATGTATGTATGTATGTATGTATGTATGTATGTATGTATGTATGTATGTATGTATGTATGTATGTATGTATGTATGTATGTATGTATGTATGTATGTATGTATGTATGTATGTATGTATGTATGTATGTATGTATGTATGTGTATGTATGTAGGTATGTGTGTATATATGTGGGTGGTGTGTGTGTATTGTTCGTATCAGGCTCATGCTTTTTTGCCGTTTCCCGCGTTAATTAAGGTAAGCAGAGGAGTGAGACAATGATGGTTATCGCTTTTCGAATTCTAGTCGTGTAAGACACGAGAGGAAGGAAAAGGGCCGGGGGAGGAAACAAATGCGACGGCGGAAAGCGAGACAAGATATGGAAGCTGGAAGCGAGAGATGCAAGACTAAAGATTATTGCCGAGCTTCTTGTTCCTACGAGCGGTTACGAAAGGGCGTGACGGGAGTGAGTTTACACGGTACATTTTCCGAAGTAGGTCGTTTAGCTGTTCAGACTCCGATGTGAGGGATACAGGGTGGTCCGGAAAGTGACGTTCCAAGGGAAGATCCAGATGTCTCTTCGATTTTTTATAGTTTTCGAGAATTGTTTTTTTTTTGGGTTTTCCTGTGGCGTAGATTTTGTTCACTTTCGGGTATAGACTTTCCTCTTAATTTTCAAAAGCAATCGGGAGTCGTTTAGACGTGAATCGGTATTTTTTTTTCATCATCTGAACTTTAGTGACTTACAAGGAACATCACTTAAGTGTCCGCCTTCGATTTTGTTTATACTTATATATGTGGGCGTTGGAAACCATTGGACACGTATTTTTTTTATCGACGGAAAAACGTTTTTAAGGGGGGAAATCACTGCTCAATGAAAGGCGTGTCAAGGGGTGACTTTGTCAATATTTTTATAGTGGATTTTTCATCGCTTTACATTAGAAGAATTTTGGTTTTTGTTTCATTCAGATCTGCGGATCGCTTGTGGGTGACACTGCGAAATCAACCCTCGACACGCCTTTCTTTGAGGGGTGGTTTACCCCCTTAATCCCATTTTTCCACCGATAAAAAAATACGTGTCTAATACTTTTCAATGCTTCATCACATATATGGGTTTTAACAAAATTGAAACCCATCACTTAAGCGGTGTTCCTTGTGAGCCTCTCAAACCTGTTTGAACTTTTGGTCAAAATCAGGCATTTTCGTTAGTATTGAGTTGGTCATTTGTCCATTGCTTAAAAGTGCACTTTATAACGATAACACAAGTAAAAAAAATGGCCAGGATATACTCAAGGGGTTACCCCCACTTGCGATTTTGAAAAAATCGATTTTTTTTATTGCATTTTTTTGAAGTGCAATTTGAAGTGCAGTTTTTTTTGATGCCCGGAATAGATGACTCTATGTAAGTTTACAAAAAAAAATATTTTCTTCGTGTAAATGGAAATTGAAACTTTAAACGCGTTTTTCTCAAAATGGCATTTCTGAAGTCGGTGACCAAGAGTACTCGAACACTAATGAACCGATCTTCTTGAAATTTTGCAGGCTTATTTAATACATAAAAATGTAGTCTTTAATCGTTCGATTTTTTTTTTTCGAAAAAAATGGCCGTTTTATAGCCAAAAAACGGCCGTTTTTTTTTCGTTAAAATCGAACCATTAACATTGACTGTCCGCCATTTTGTGAAAAATGAATATTTTTTAAAATCCTTCGATCAAAGACTAGTTTATACTTATATTTGACTAAATCCATCCGCATTTTTTTTTCAGAATATCCACTTCGCCGCAATGTTGGTCACCGCAAACCGTGTATATAAAAACATTATTTCATTGACGGCCATTTGCCACTAAACAATGTAATATTTTTCAATAAAAAAATTACTGAAAGTTCTTCAAGATGTGTTCTTTAAGATGGTATATTGATCGATTAAAAAAGCTTTGTAGTTTTCTTTAAAAAAATTCATGAAAAAGGCCTTTTTTGCGCTACAAGTGGGGGTAACGCCTTAAAAGAGAAAAAAATGATTTGTTTCTCGAAAAATAAAAAATATGGTAAGCATGAGGGCGATTGGGATAGGCATACGGGATATGTATATTTTCCTTTCGGCCGTCACTTTTCGGGCCACCCTGTGTATGCTATATATACTCTGCTTTCTGAAGGGAATTGTCTCTAATTATCCTGAATTATCTCGAATTAAGAGAAGTCGAATTCTCGTCGCGTACTCACAACGACGTGAATTACTAGGGAAAGTTTCTAGTTCCCTGCAGACTTTTCATTCGTGTTTCTTCTTTTTTGTTTTTAAATTTCCTTCCCTCATATCTGAGCAGAAGCACAGCAGGAACCGCTTGGAAAGATCGCAGTTGTTATAACAGAGGTCCGCTTGCGGGTTGAGGCGGAATCGCACGTAGGAAAGAGAATTGGAATGTTGTTTTATTTCTTGCCAAGGGCCCGGTGGAATACGAGGGAGAGTGACGGGGGGTGGGGGGGAATTAAGTACGACCGGTATGGAAGAGAAGCTTCTTTATTGTCTATTTGATGCGACGGTGGCTTGATGGGCGAGTTGATGGGCTCGCGGATCGTGATTTGGGTTCTTTAATATCGCGCAGGTGGATCAACCAGGAGGATACGGAGGATCTGGTTGCCTTATTTCGTCTCATCTGACAGGCTTATATACACTGCCAATTATTATTATACCCTGCTACGTGATACTGGCGTAGACCTGCCTAAAACGTATTTATGCCTCAGGCGTACCCCACTACTGACGGATGGAAATGGAAGGACTAGCCAGTCCCCGTGCAGAAATGTGACCGGGCATTCACTACTTTGCGTCTGGCCCTGACCAGACTTGCCTTGTCTGATTTACCTGACCGGGCCCTCCACTGGAACAAACCGGGAAGAGCGCAAAATCGCTTTGTTACGGCTTACACTCTATGTTTGGAAATTACAATTTTATGGCCGGACACCTTGCGAGCAAGTACATCTTCACGTAATGTCTAACCGGCCAGAACATTGACAAGTTCTGATAAGTGGAGCCTGTCTTAAGGAGCTAAATAAAAGCTACTTAGCTTTTTACCTTATCAAAGATATTTATAATTCATTTGAACTTTTCGTTCAAAATCTTCCACCGTTTTGGAAAACGACGTTTCGATCAAAACGCGTCCGTTCGCGTCAGGTCTCAAGCAGCTGGTCGTATCCTTTTTTCTAACAAGGAACATCCCTCAGGTGACACCCTTCGACTTTGTTGAAATTTGGATATGTTATAGAGCACCGAAAAGTAAGCGATGCGTATTTTTTCTTATCGGCGGAAAAACAGTTTTAAGGGGTGAAACCACCCCTCGAAAAAAGGCATCTGTAGGGGCAATATAGCAGTTTCACACACAAGGAGTCCACCGATTTTAATGAAACAAAAACGAAAATTCTTCTAATCCGAAGCAATGGAAAATCCACTATAGCAACATTGCAAAAAAGAATTAAGGGGTGAACGACCCCTATATTTGCTTTTTGAAGGGGTGTTTTCACCCCTTAAAACCGTTTTTCCGCCGATAAAAAAAATACGTATCGCTTACTTTACGGTGCTTTATAACATATCAAAATTTCAACAAAATCGAAGGGTGTCACCTGAGGGATGTTCCTTGCAAGAAAGGCTGTGGCGACCACAATAAATCAAATTTCGCGACAAAAATTTAACAGCATGTTTATAAAAGTCCATATTTTCGGATAATGCAAAAAACGATTTTCAAAAAATGCTACACTGAAATAGTCCCTTAATATTCCATCAGTATTTTTTCTTCTCCTCATCGATACGATTTAGCATAAGCCTGTTGCAATCGAGGGACAATATTCCGAAATCCCAACGTTGGAATATCTCAAAAGAGTGTGTGTACGATGTGTGTCAAAAATTTGTTCATTTCGAGTTCGTGTCATACAAGAAGTGGAAAATACACAAGCATACACCACTAATCGTACCAGTTGGCAATCAAAGATATCTCAAATAACAACCAGCATCCCAGAAGGGACATTCAGCGAGTCTAGCTTACCATCGGTAAGTCCACAAGCGAGAGTATCAGCCGAAAGGTCAATGCTTGTCCCATTAGGCCGCCGAAAGGTTTCGACATACATCACGCCCCGACTCCGTCTTGTTTCGTCTCGCCATCCGATTTTGCTTTCCCCGTCCCTTGACCAACCTTCCACGACCGTTTGAACTCCATGCTCGCTTCATTCCTGCGAGCCCCTCGGTGATACCCGATCCGGATATTACCTGCCGTATTATCATGCACGAGGGTCAAACTGGATGCTTCGAGGGTCTCGGGTGTTTCACCCCCTGAAAGGCGGAAGGCCCTATCGCCGAACTCCACCCGCCCGGACAACCGACCTTTCGGCTTTGGAGGCCAGTCGTCAAAAACCCCTCCACCCAAATAGGGTGCTTGGCACGCACACGGCTAAACGCGTATCCGAGCCTGTGCAGACGGAATGCGAATCGATATGGAGTACGCAAGAGGAGTTGGGTCATACCAGCAGACAGAAGACTGCCCAAAGTTATGCCGCGTCCGCGCGTAAAAGACGAGACTTGTTTCCTGCTTTGCTGTAGTTTACCGAGTAGCAGTGGAACAGGCAAGCGGCCTTTTTTGCGTTTGGAAGGAGCCAAGGAGCTTCCGCAGGATGGAGGTTGCTCGTGGAACGATCCTGTTCCGATGCAAAGAAAATGTGTGTCTCTCTGGAAGAGGCTGCCGCCTCGTGCAGCCTTCAAGTGGAACGAGAGAGAGAGAGACGGGTGGAGAGAATAAGAGACAAGCGAGAGTTATCGATATCATAACTCGAGCTGAGTCTCTCGGATGAGCTTCTCGCTCAGCTGCACAGCTCCAACGAGTCGTTCCCCTCGCCGCCTGCTCTCCTTTTTTCCCTTTGTTCTTCAGTATACCTTTCACATTCTTCGCCATCTCGCGCCTCACAGTTGGTCGGTGCGAGACCTGCTAGCTCCGTATATCCCAGCCGTAGGCGACTGGAAAAGGCCCGTAATGGCTCCTCCAACGGGTGGCCTCACCAACTTTTTCTTTATTTATCGGCCAACATACACCGAGAACTGGCTCCTTCACGCAAGAATGGCCGTTAGGCTCTTTCTGCTTTTGCCAACAGTGTTTCATATCTCTCGTTTTTTCCTCGACTACACAGGGTGGATACGTATATCAAACTTGCAGCCCCGGTAGTTCCAGTTCTTTCACCCGTCGACCCCTTTCGCGTCTTCCCTGGCCTGATAACACGCTCCTCTTTTCGACTCCGCCGGCTCTTCCTATCTCTCGGGCTAACGTGGCACTGGCCTTTCCGCCTCATCTTTTCGCCTAACCCGGTCCACATGGGAACCTGCCCTACCACGTCTTCATCCACCGTCTTCCTGGATGAGCTGCCTCGCTTGCTTGCTCCTCCAGTCTGGCTGCCAGCAGCCAGCGGCTGTTACAATCCTACCTCGCGTATATACCACGCACGGAGTCCAGCCGCTCTTCTCGTCCCATATCCGATAACCCCAACGGCGCACACAATGGATCCTTCGTGTTGGAGGGAAGCTCCTTTCTGGTGCACATGCAGGCCCACATCCTAATGAAACTAATTGCACCGTTACAGCAACCTTCCCAATGTTGACCTACGTCTAGCGAAACGCTCTTTGTCTTGTCTGGAAATCCTTCCTGCCCTCCCCCGCTGCTTCCCTCCCGGCGGTGCTCTGCTTTCCACAAATAGGGGCTGCCATCGTATACCGGGTGAGCGTCGACTATACATACGCGTGAGAAGTGGCTCTATTACATAATCGGTTTATTTACCTGCATACATCTATTCTACGAAATTCCCCCGAGTTTAGTAACGGACGGAGCTTCCGGTCACAAATGATCCCCGTGCACGTGTAATACGTATTCGGGGTGGACGAGAATGGGAGCTTCCGTAGAAAAGCTCCGCCAGTCGGCGCTGCGGCACGAAAAAGAGAGAAAACCACCAACATCAATTATGCTTCCATCGCTGAATGAAATGGAATTCAAGACCATTAGCCGTACTTTGACCACGCTCTACTTGGATGAAGATAGGCTCGGCGCAGTCTTGGATTCAGGGGTTACCCCCACTTGCGATTTTGAAAAAATCGATTTTTTTTATTGCATTTTTTTTGAAGTATAAGTATCCGAGCCCATACTTCTGTATGGGCCCGGAATAGATGACTCTATGTAAGTTTACAAAAAAAATATTTTCTTCGTGTAAACGGAAATTGAAACTTTAAACGCGTTTTTCTCAAAATGGCATTTCTGAAGTCGGTGACCAAGATTACTCGAACACTAATGAACCGATCTTCTTGAAATTTTGCAGGCTTATTTAATACATAAAAATGTAATCTTTAATCGTTCGATTTTTTTTTTCGAAAAAAAATGGCCGTTTTATAGCAAAAAAACGGCCGTTTTTTTTTTCGTTAAAATCGAACCATTAACTTTGACTGTCCGCCATTTTGCGAAAAATGAATATTTTTTAAAATCCTTCGATTAAAGACTAGTTTATACTTATATTTGACTAAATCCATCCGCATTTTTTTTTCAGATGATCCACTTCACCGCAATGTTGGTCACCGCCAACCGTGTATATAAAAACATTATTTCATTGACGGCCATTTGCCACTAAACAATATAATATTTTTCAATAAAAAAATTACTGAAAGTTCTTCAAGATGTGTTCTTTAAGATGGTATATTGATCGATTAGAAAAGTTTTGTAGTTTTCTTTTAAAAAAATCATGAAAAAGGCCTTTTTTTGCGCTACAAGTGGGGGTAACGCCTTAAGGCCTTAGGCCACAGTAACGGGTATAAAATCATGTGCGAATTTAACAATTTCTTTTCGTATGAGAAAGTGATTCACTCGTAAAATTAATTACACACCTATTTAGTATGAACATCAAGCTGTTAGAAAATATGTGTTTTTTTTTCGATGTACAAAATGGCCGACTACTTGAAACTTCTCGAAACAGCTTTTTTGCATTGCTAATTGCATTTCGCATAGAAGTACGTACGGAATTTCTGATTAATCGAAAACTTTTCATTTTATGAGCAGTTTGTGAGCAGTTATAACGAAATTTTTCACTGAAAATTCATTTCTTAAGTTCAAATACCTACAACTTTTGAATAAAACAATATTTTTTAAACTCCGTACGTACTCCTCTGGGTATTCTAATGTAGATTGACGAGAATTTTTGTTCTTTGTTCTAGGTAAAAAATTGTGGATGCTAAATGTCACGCCGCGGAGCGCCTGAATAAAAGATAACAAAGGAAAATATTAGTAGTCGGCCATTTTGTACAATGAAAAAAATATATATATTTTCTAATAGCTTGATATTCATACTAAATAGATGTGTAATTAATTTTATGAGTGAATCACTTTTTCATACGAAAAAAAAACTGTTAAATTTGCACATGATTTTTTACCTGTTGCTGTGGCCTAAGGTCTTAATCTTACCAACTTACACCGTCCACTGGCATCGTACGATCAATGAATTTTGCTGTTGTGATCGGGTTAGTGGCTGATTCTCTTATGAGAAAAGCTCGTAGACGCAACTTTTCGATTTGAAAAGATGACAGATCTGTCAGATCGGTCGAAGCTCGCTGGACTTTGGACAACATTGCTCGTTGGGCTTGCTGAAAGTTGCGTCGTGGCGTGTAACTCTTTCTTGATTATTGTTGACCTATATGGAGAACAAAGGACCGGCAAAGCCGGAGATTGCCTCTGGACCGCAAGTAATCGTGTGTATATATATATATATATATATATATATATATATATATATATATATATACACATATATATATACATATATACATATATATATATATATACATATATATACATATATATACATATATACATACATATATATATATATATATATATATATATATATATATATATATATATATATATATATATATATATATATATATATATATATGTATATATATATACATATAGCTTGGGCTTTTTGGAATCCCTCATTTGCGGCCTCTTGAGAGCAATTATATTTATACCAATAATCCCAGCCCGACTGCAGGACCGGAAATGAGAGAGAAATATTAAATACACTACCGAGCTGCGAGAGGAATCCTCGAGTGCTTACGCTTCGCTCGCTCGAGTTCTTCGTCTCGACTCAAGAATGAATGCAAGAAGAAGCAAGAAATAGAGACAGAGAAAGAAAGAGAGGGAGAGAGAAAGAGAGGAGACTCCTATTCTAAACGAAGCGAGAAATCTCCTCGTTATATCTGCAAAATGCGTTGAAAACGCGAATAGTCGACGATAAGGGAAATGAAGAAAATGAAAGATGTGGAACTCGAGTCATGATGACTGTCAAATAGAGATCAAGAGAGACGAAGGAGGATAGACAAGCAGACATGGAAAAAGAAAAAGGGAGCAAGAGAGAGACAAACTGCAATTCTGACAATGATGTCAGAAGTATACATATACATATATGGTTGTGAAAAGCGCAACAAGAAAGGAAGAAACATTCCAGAGAGTGCTGCAATTGAAGGCGAAATTGTAGCAATTTCTGCTAAAAGATCGCATGTGAAAGAAAGGAGGAAGGGTAAAAGCGAAGCCACCCCGAGGCATAAAACGATCCGTGCGGACAGTTCATATCAATTTTGTATTTGAAGGTAAAGCTTCGGACGACAGAACTTCCGGAAGTTCGAAGGCAGATCGAATATTGCAGAGAGAGAGCGAGAGAGAGAGAGAGAGAGAGAGAGAGAGAGAGAGAGAGAGAGAGAGAGAGAGAGAGAGAGAGAGAGAGAGGATACGTGTGCATCCACGGAAATTCATTTCCACTTTTTCCCTCGCTGTCCACGTACGCAGTGCACGAGGATGTGGTCCACTCTTATTGCATCCAGAATGCCACGGCCTCATCCCTCGGAGCGAGGAGCGTACGTGGTTACCTGGCAGGGGGATGAAAAAAAAACGGGATTTATCGAAAGTTTAAATTCTCCTGCAGGAGATTGTACCGATTTTCTATCTCGACGAGGGTACCATGACGTGTACCCTCGTCAGGGTACACGAACGCGGAGCGCTATAGAGAGGATTCTCCGGGGCGCGTATCACGGCAGGTAACTCTTCCGGCTTAACGCGCGTTTCACGGGAAGCGAGGACGTTTAGATAGGGGAAAATTAATTGACGAGAGAGAGAGAGAGAGAGAGAAGCCAAAGAGCTCGCGCGTTGGATATCTTCGTCGTGCCCGTCGAGCTTTGCCCAATCGCGAATCCCTTCGCTCAAACAGCCTCTTCCTATCGATGTATATCGCGTTACGTTGTTTGATAACAACGAGCCCGTGTCAGGAATTACAAATTTTGCTGAATCCATCCAGCCGCCCTTCGTTACATTTGTGCTCAGCTATTCCAGAGGGACCGAGAGGTAGAAAAAGCAGAGAGAGATTGATCGATTGGCTTATTGGCATCGGTGAGCCTTCAGGCAAAATCCATACAAATCCCGAGTCGAAATTTTCAGCCTATTTTGCCCCTCCAGATCCTCACAGTGGTAGGAGATAAAGGCAGTAAAGTAGCTTCGCATTCGATATAAAATGAGCTCCTACTCTTAACGCCTAGAACGGGAACAAATTTCCCTTTTCCCCACTGGCAGGCGCTAAGGAGGACGTCGAATGGCACACGTACACACGTACACGCATACACTCGACGCATATAGAGATACATATGCCTGAATTCGCGGGTGCGTAGACACACGTATATACCCGCACACATACATGCCCAAGCATACACCAACACACGTATACTAGTACCTATACGTATGCGTGCGTGGCTGCTATAGGGATCCGCGTATACATGCATACATGAGGGCAATTCCTATCAAACATATTGTAACCGTTTGCCCAAGATCCATTTCTTCCACTTTGGAGAGTTGCTGGAGCTGCAGGGGCAAGTTTGAAGCGAATGCGAAAGTTCCGCTGGGTGGAGATAATGGAAAGGCCATTGGAAGAGTAGGCCTCTACGGCGAACGCGCGGTCCTACCTAGTCCAACGCATGACGGTTACTGAAAACTATCAGACCCGCTCTTTCGAATGCGACCATCCCGACCCTCGTTTCGTCGAAACAGCCAAATGCGCGATAGGTCCAAAGGCGATCAAAAGAGGAGCTGCGACGACTTCAGCTAGGTTAGGTAGGAGTATAAGGGCCTATGCAGGAGGTAAGCAGCAAAGGAAGAGCATGTGGCGGCCCATGGTAGGACTTCTAGCAGTAAACAGACTCAAGTGAGGCTGACATAGGATCAAAGGCCCTCAAAATAGGCTGAAAATTTCAACTCGGGATGAAGAACGTGGATAAAAAATAAAAGACCAAACAACCGACACTGGTGGTTGGTCTGTCCTTTGAGGTAAGCGGCATTGACCATCGCCAATACTCGGAGGGGTGACCGAGAGTCTGCTCACTAAAATCGACAGGGTTGGTGAAGATCTAATAACGAGCGAGCTTCAGAGAGAGAGAGAAAGCCTAGCAAACGCGTCACCACAAATTGCTCATTGTCGGATGAGCGCTGCGAAAGAGAAGGAGAAAAAAATAGTGCGCATACAATCAAGCGGAGTTCGCTTTCACGAGTCAGTCGTGATGAAGCTTTCAGATTTATCGCTCTATCGAGTTTCCAGAGGGAGACTCTCGTATACGAGCCGTTCGTACGTCGTTGGGGAAAACGATCGCGAGGAGTCGAATCAACGAGAGATCGATTGCGCCGAGAGTGAACACCGAGAGCCAAACCTCAATGGGTTTGGGAATACGTGTGTTAGCCGTGCATGCGGGCTCTCGATTGGTTGCTAGTTTGTGCATGTGTGATCTCTGTAAACACAGTCAGAGGGCTTTGGAAACGAGAGAGGAGTCGAGTTTGGTTAAGTAAACTGTTGGTTCTGTCGTTCCTCCTCTCGCCCTCTCTCTCTCTCTCTCTCTCGCTCTTTCACTCTCATTCACTCGCACCGTTATTACGTCGAGTGCGAGAAACACGCAGAGTTAACACGGCCAATCCCTCTCATCATCGCGCACATATATGTAGAAACAAGAACCAACTGCGCCGGTTGAAAAGCGCAGCGAGAAGCCGATCCTCGGCAACGTCATCAGCGAAATCATCTGAACATTCGCTGTAACTAGCATCCGACAGCTGGTCCCCCATCTACTTGCGAGTAACGTTCCGTCTTGAACTACTCCCTGCCCAAATGACGCGTCCATTTGATTCGTTACTTTCGTGACGACTGGGCGAGCAAACTTTCATCATTTTCCTCTGTCTTCCTCAGCTTCTGAAAAGCCAACGAAAACAGGAAACTTTTGCAATTGAAGCTTGTATCGTCGGAATGCAGCGAAAGAAACTTGTCTTTGTTTTATTTTCATTGCTGGCCGTCATTTGATTTTGCAGATTGGAGCTGCAGATGTGTAATGAGGTTTCGAAATTTGTAGTGGTTTAGAGAGATAATGGTTTATATTGCATTCGATGCAAAGTATAATCACTGAGGGCTCGAAAACACACCAACATTGAATATGCTAGCCGCATGATCCGTGGTCGGGCTTTACTGCTAAAAGCTCCACTGCTGAAACCGTACTACTAAAAGGCTCCACTGCGAAAAGCTGTACTGCTAAATCGGCTCTACTGCTAAAACTGGACTGCTAAAACTAGCTTCTGACATAGGGCTCGTATAAGTTCCGCTGATGGAGGTTTTACTGTACTTTTTGCGGTTTTTTGACGATGTTTTGGGTTTGCCTTACTATCGGCGCCATTGTGCTGCACTCGGCGGGATGCGTCCATACACACCTCCTTTGTACTCCTGTGATGTCAGGAACGTCAAAAGTTATGAATACCTACCGCCAAAGTTTATTTCAGTTTGTTTGGGTCATCTAACTTGTCATCTAACATTCTCTTCTAAGTTTCAAGTCATTTTCCCTTTGTTTTCAATGTTCTATTAACTTTTCAATGACTTTAATGATTTCCAATAAAACTTTTCAAAAACATACCTTTTTGCGTTTTAGCAGTTTCAATGATTTCCAATAAAACTTTTCAAAAACACACTCTCTCTTTAGCAGTCCAGTTTCAGCACTAGAGCCCGTTTAGCACTAGAGCTTTTAGCAGTGGAGCTTTTAGCAGTAGAGCCCGTTTGGCAGTATAATTTTTAGCTGTTCTTTTTTAGCAGTAGAACAGTAGACCCGAATGATCACAAATATTTCTGGATACGATTGCAAAATTGACGTTCTCTTTTCGTTTCCATTTTGCAGACTCGTCGAAGATGCGATAGGAACGTCGACGATCGAAACTCCAGACACGAGATGAGCGACAATTCGAGCAGAATGCAGGTAAGCTGATAACCCAAAAGGACGAGAAAGATCGAAGGATAATCAAAGTGCGGTTTATCAATTAATGAGATCGAATCATCAATTATAGCGAAAGGCGACAATTTCGAAGAATTACCGATGCCCACATGCGCGACTAATTGCTCGGTCACCGGCTTGAGGAAGCCGATCCCTCTTAATTACGATATCGCTATATTCGCTTTTTCCATCAGCTCTCGTATACGTGTACCTCTGCCTCTAGTGTTACCGCGTGACGAGAGCTCGAATTGCGAGACGTGTGCTGCAGCGTCGCAAGAAGAAGCATGTATTTATATGTATATGCATAATATAAAATGTGTGTGTGTGTGGGCAAGTACGTGCACGCTGCGCCGAGACCACAGCTGGATCCGCCTGCTCGTTGCATACCCTCCTCGAGAGTACTTGCGCCAGCAGCTGACAAATTCTACGCTGAAATTCCGACTTTGTCGGCCATCTGTCACCTGAAGTTGGTACATGCCAGCGCAGACGTATATGCACAAACGTACTTTAGCGGAGCTCGCACTCGCGCCCGAAAACTTCAATCTACCTTTAACCTCGCTTTATCCACGCTTCAACTTCGCAACAAGACTGCAAAAAAATGCCGAGGCACCGCAGAGAAAAGACAAAAACTTTGAGCTAAATGGCGAGACGGGACAAAAACTTTGTGCCAAATGGAAAAAAGGGACGAAAACTACGAGCTGAACTCAAGACGTTGAGGGAAAGTGTTTGAAGTAGTCCAGTAAAAGAGACGAAAACCCAGCACTTTTTAGCGGAGAATATGGATTATTCGACTGAAGGTGGATGGTTGCATACTGAAAGTAAGCCCAATAAAATGTTGCCCCTCAACTCGCCCAAACCCTAAAAAATAGGGCTTGAAAAGTTTAAAATCACCGTATCTCGATAATTAATAGCCCGATCAAAAAAAGTTTCAAACAAAAGTTGTTTGGGATAAAAAAATGCGTATAAAGTTATCTGACGTCCAATACCCTATCTATGAAAATAGTGACACTATCGACAATAGCGACTAGCGACAATAGCGGCAGATAGAAGGCGGCATTGGAGCTGCGTATTTACTAGTTTTCCTTGGTTGGCTCTTTTTCCATAGTACGCCATCCTCTTTGTTTTTCACTTTTGCAAAACGTTTGCAAAACAAGAAACCAAGTGCCACGGCAACGTTTTTTGCCTTGATGATTACCAGATGACTAACCAACGGCATCATTGATGGATGTAAATGAAACCACTGGCCAACGTTAGGTGGCGAGTATCACAAAAATGTGTGACGTTGGAGTTTGCATCGTTGGAAAGCAACGAATACACTCTAATTGTTTAACTCGCCTCATTATTAGCCGAATGTGTTTTGCTAATTCAGGTTGTCGATTTCTAATAAGGATTCTGCAAAAATCGTTTGAGTTATTCAGTGGCCTACTACATTAGCTAAGAAAATGTAGGTATTTGAAAAAAGAATGTGAATTCGTTGCATGCCAATGATGCAGACTTCAACATGATGTTCTCATTTGGTGTCCTAACACGTTGCGTATGGATACGCCCCCTAATCCATACATGCAGGATTGTCCAATCGTAGCCCTATGATTCAATTAGGTGGACCCAATTGTGGGTAAGTACATTGGTATTGCATAAAGGTATTGGAGAGTTGATGGGCAAAACACGATGACAATGAGACCAGCAGTTTTGATGCAGGCATACTCCGTAAAGTGTACAACGGTAGGCTTGTTCCTCAATGCTACCGATACGATTGAACAGCCCCTGTATGGCTGTATTAAGTAGCCTCAATGTTACTTCGGCTTCGCGATCTTCCTCCCAGACTCAACAAGCATCCCACAGATCCCGTACGTGGCAATTCCGTCTGGCACATCCTCCCAACTTTTTCGTCGTCATAAGTACAATCTTAGCTAAGCGTGTCCCCATCAAGGCACCATATTTCCAAGTCATACCTCTGGGATCTTTGATTATCACGCACCTGCAGTAAAAGTTCGTCAACAACTTGTTTATCCCAAGTTCCTACTGCAGAGAAGAAGACACCGAATGCATCAACTAGCAACGCCAATCGTTGTTTTGTACAACCAGAGATGTAGCGAATAACAACGGCAGTCGTCGGGGGAGAGATGTGTCTCGCCGCAATTGAGCGTGAACAATTTTCGCGTTCCGTCGGTGCTCCATCGTGGCCGAGTTTCACGAGGCTACGGGGACTTGAGCAGCCGTAGATTAATGGAGGTCAAGTGAATTAGGCTCCAGAGCAGTGAGAAGGAGAGAGCCAGATAGATCCATCCCGGTGCTTTCTGACGTATCCTATACTAATATGCGAACTTCGAGTGGCAAGGTTGGAAGCGAGCAACTTAGGAATATACCGGGTACAGTGTTAACCACTGTATTTGTTGCAAGTTTCCGAAAGCTCTTAGCCCCATCTCCCACACCATCTCTCTCCCTGTCCGTCTCCCTTCACTGCCCGGACCAGCGTTTAACGAAACGGTGGGAAGCTCAGTGGGGGGGGGGGGGGGGGTGCATTGATAGTGCGGAAGTGTAGTGTCTCTGTAAACGGGGTTGCAAACGATGTGTCCCCGGGCCTCGGAGACGAGGATGAAGGGGTTGTCGGGACCTAGGGGTGGAGGAGACGAGCTAGCAACTGGAGATTCAGCTTGAACGTAAAACGGCGAGAGTCTGTATACACGTGCGTGTGTATGTATGCATGTGGACCTATGTATGTCAGAATCCACAAGCTGAGCGCTGCGCTCTAAAGAACCTCTCTCGGAGTATCGCGTACATAATTTCGTCGAGTTTTGGGCAAACCTCGTGAGCCAGGGCTAGAGGGAGAGATGGAGAGGCAAGGACGAAACGATGAGACTCATTCGGCTCTGTATATGGCTCCCTTTCCTACATGTGAACGACAGTAGAGAGAAGCTTGAGCGCAGTATTCCAAGCTGTATACGACGAAATACGTTTAGAGCTTCTGTTTGCTGGTGGTCTCCCCTCGTACAATTGTAAACCCTCCGGGCCTCGCCAATCCCGCGATTCCCGCATTGCTCGGACTCTGTGCTGTCTACTTTCCCTCTCTCTCTCTCTCTCTCTGGCTCTCCATCTGTACACCATGCATTCGCGATATATGTATAGGTGGCAACAACGATTCGCAACGATTCTGCAAACTCTCGATTCACCCTGTTGGAAACTGTTGTCACTGAAACTGGGTGCACCCTTTCGCCACGGGGATGCACTTGACTCACATAGACAGGGATGGGCGCACCCCATTGGTATCCATCCATACGCTCTCTGGGTACTTCAGGCTTGATGCACCCGCAGCAGCATCATCATCACCCCGTTGAATCGACTATAAACAAAGTTTGAATTTCGAGCCATGCCATACGAAAACCCTCCTCGCTTTTGGCTTCCAGCCTTGCGGAAATGTGTGTGCGGTTCTCCATAATGTGCAGCTCGTACACGCAAGTACCCGGTACGTGTCCGCACGAAAGTAGATTTCCCATACATGGGCGGGCTCCCACCAGCTTCGACGAACGTCAGAACTCGGACGAACAAAATCAGCGTCGATGCTTTTCCCGATTCGATTTTTTTTTTCAACTTCACCAGCGGAAGTTTGGATTATGACGGATGAGAGGTGGATAAACAGGGCTGAATGTGGGAATCGCGACTATGGCGACTTGGAACGCCATTGGCGTGGCTGAACGATGACGGCATTCTCAGCTTCGTGTAATTCCTAAGCTGCGCCGGAAGACCTCCAATGTGAAACAGATGATGGCGAGCGAGCCTTGTCTTCGACTGCACAGAGACTCATGGACTCTCGCGTGAGGTCGACGACCTATTTTTAGCATCAGCTGCGCGTGCACCACACACAGCCGAGAAAGCAAAGAGGGCTTCGTTCTCTCGTCTCGGGCTCTGTCGCCTTGTACTCCGTCCCCGGACATGGCCGTGTTTTCCGAAAAACGATCAAGAGTCAACGGATCACCACAGGCGTATGCGCCGCTAAGAGCTGTGCGGGATCTTGGTAGTGGACAAAGTTCTTGAGTCGAGAGCCCACGAGGCTATATCATTATCGATACTTTCGATGTACACTCCATAAGTCACGCGGATACATGGTAATGCTGGGCATATCCGATTCACTGGATGCTGAGCATTCCGATTTCACTGGATGGAAACCCAACGAGGCGTCGCAAATTGCACGGGCGTGTCTAATCGTATGCGTAATTTACGACCAAATCGTTGATTATTCGCTTTCTTATCGTCTCTTGTCACCCACATGAGCAATAACTTCTTATATATATATACATATATATATATACACATATATGTATATGTGTGTGTATATATATATATATATATATATATATATATATGTATATATATATATATATATATATATATATATATATATATATATATATATATATATATATATATGTATGTATGTATGTATGTATGTATATATGCGTGTGAGTGTGTGTGTGTGTGTGTACATGTGTATGTAAATATACAGGGTGTCCCTCTTATCTCTGCCACCCAAAATAACTCTGTAATTATCGACGTCACAAAAAAATGTTCCAGACAAAAGTTGTACGGTGGGAAGGGGGCCATCAAATGCGACCCATTTTTTTCATTTTGGTGGAAGTGCTGACGTACAGTGAAGGTCACCTCCATTTCTTTAAATGGAATGGCACATTTTTTTCAACCATCTTGTGGAGCACCTCAAGCCGCATAAAAAACATTAGGGGGTCAAAGTCGTTCAAGGTCATTCAAGGTCACCTATTAAAATGAAATACAAATCTAAATATCTCGGATCACTACGAAATATTTGTCACTACCATATATATATATATATAGGGTATTCCATTTATCTTGTGACACCGAATAACGTAACGGGTTACACCTAGCTCGTGGCCGGAAAAAACGAAACATTTATATTCACGAAAACGAAACAAATTTTCGTAAATATAAATGTGGCAGATACAAGGGTTTGAGCAGGCCGCTGTTTGAATAACGTCCTTCGCGGTGACCACTGCCGCTCAGAAACAAATCATCCTAAATAAAAAAAAATCAAACGCACTTACATTAGTTTGCGCATGAAATTATCTAGTGCCTGGACAAAGGATTCAACAAAATATTGATTTTTGAAAAAATGGCCACACTCCGAAATGACACTATCGAGTTACGGTGAAAAAAACGCTCTATTTTCGTTGATAAAAAACTATGCATAAAAAAATGCCTTCGTTCATGGACCGTTCTTCGATACGTAAAAAAAGCTTGTCAAATTTCAAGTTGATCGGTGCAGTGATCGTTGAGATATCGCGGTTACCGATTTCGAAAAAATAGTTTTGGGAAAAACGCGTCTAAAGTTAGCCGGTTCGCGGAACCATATAAACGCCCATAACTCCCTAAATTTTGAACAGACCGTCTTGAAAATTTTGCAGAATATGAAATGTAGAAAAAATCGACTGAAACCCAAAAATGGATATTTTCAAAAATTTCAACTAGGGATAAGCGAAGCAAACTGAAGAATTCCGGGACACGCATCCAATAGATTCAAACAAGGAGTCAAATGGCAGAATAACTTTGATTCACTGAACGTTTTCAAGGTCATTTCAAGGTCAACGTATTTTTTAAAAACCCATAATTTTCATAACGGCATCTTATCTTACGTGCAAAATAAAACAGGTTACTCTTGTCCGAGACATTCTTTATTCGGCCATTATTATAATGTTTTTTTTATTAAAAAAGTTGCTGACAGCCTCGTAAATGTTCCTCATCAAATCACCCCAAAAGTAGCCTACATCTACGTGTACAAAATTTCTCCGGGTATGTTAAAAAAAAAACGGTTTAAAAGGTGTACGAAAATAACGTCCAGATAAAAAAAAATCCGGACAAAAGTAACCTGTTTTGGTCTCACGTGGAATAAGATTCCGTTATGAAAAACATAGGCGGCCATTTTTTTAGAGGTCGACCTTGCAATCATTACGAATACGTCCAACAAAAAAATTGTGATTTTGGGACTTTTTCGATTTATTTCGCTATGCTCGTGAGTTATTTCGATGTCTCAAGATAACGAACCACACATATATAGATGTCAACGCGTAATTTCTCATCCGAGTCATTGATCTCGTTCGCGTTCTCGGGCCGCGCGTGCGCTTGAGAACGCGAAAGGACAAAACTAAAACCGGCTCGGTTTCCGCGTCGCTCCGTGATCGTCCCGAGATGAAATCCTCTATTGTGTTGGTCTTTTGTGGACGGCTGATCCCAGAGCGCAATGCGACCGCGTCGTCGTCTCCGGGGCGTACGTTGCGGTATATAATGCGCAATGATCGTGCGACGGATGACCAAGTGGCGTTCGTAAGAAGAGTCAACGAACCGGGCGCGCACGATGCTGCGGAAGACCCGAGTGAGCTCGATACCGGTTCGTCCCGCCTTTCCTCTCGATCCCGCGGGTCGTACCGTCCTTGGGTTCGATCGCCGTTGACGAACTCTCTCGCGGATGCGGTTGGAAATCATCGACGCGCGTATGGGTGACCGTCCGGCTCGGTTCTTCTGCCTCGCGGCGACGCGGGATTTAGTGGGAGAGAACGGCAGTGGGGGGGGGGGGGCTGTTTATTGCGTGCTCTTAGGTCGCCATCTCCTAAGAGCGAGAGAGAGAGAGAGAGAGAGAGAGAGAGAGAGAGAGAGAGAGAGAGAGAATGTTATTTATTTTATATTCTGGAACAACTGTTCCCTAAGAGTACCATGCACATCAGAATACAAAGTGCATAGACACTAGAGTGCTAAACATAACTGTAATGCCCGTGAACTTAATCGTAAGTGACTGCGAACTATCACGTCCATAAATTACATTATAACAACAATGCGAATTACTGAACCAATCCTAATACTATACTAATTACTAATACTAATACTAATAACAATTATGCTAGGAATATAATAAAATATTAACAATAGTGAAACAATAAATTTAAGCTAACTGGTAATGCCCGTAAACTTAATCGCGAATGATTGCGAACTATCATGTCCATAAATTACATAATAAAAATACTAATTACTGAACTATACTAATGCTAAAGTAATACTAATACTATACTAAATACTAATTACTAAACCAATACTAAACAATACTAATACTTATAACAATAATGCTAGGAATATAATAAAATAATAATAATAATAGTGAAACAAAAAATTAAAGCTAACTGACCCCAAAAGTAAAACTAACCTAACAGTTGAACAGCAAATTGAGCCGAACTTAACTTTAAAGTAAAACTAACCTCGTTTTAAACAAATAAATTATACCTAAGTCAGCCTAAAAGTAAAACTAACATAACAGTGAAATAATAACTTAAACCAAACGTAACCTAAAAGTAGAACTAATCTGATAGTGAAACAGTAAATTGAATCTACCGCGATCTAAAAGGGAAATCAACCCAATAATAAACCAATAAATCAAACCTAACTTTACCAAAAGAGAAAAGCACTTTTACCGGAAAACAATAAATTGAAACTAACGTAACCTGAAAGTAAAACTAACCTTGTGGTAAAAGAATAAATTAAATGTAACTTAACCTAAAAATAAAAGAATAAATTAAACGTAACTTAACGTAAAAGTAAAGCTAACATTATAGTAAAACAGTCACTTTAAGCTGAACCGAAAAGTAGAATTAGCCCAATAATAAACCATTAAATTAAACCTGACTTGGGCTAAAAGTAAAGCTAACCTTACAGTAAAACAATGAGTTAGAGCTAACTCCACCAAGAGTAAAATTAACCTAGCAGTGAAGTAATAAATTAAATCCAATTTAACCTGAAAGAGAGAGGGAGAGAGAGAAGAGAGAGAGAGCAGCCAAGCATCGCGGTGACAGGCATCGCGGATGGATTTACACGATGACTCATACGCGAACCGAATTCCGACGAACGTACATACTCTCGTTGCGGTTGTTACGAGGAAACCCGACGCAACGATATCAGGTGACGCGACTGACTCTTCTCGGAATCCGGAATTTATACCTTTGTCTTCCGTAGAAATGACTGTATTTATTTATCGTCACGAGGCCGTTACCGTTGACAGCTGCGTGGATTCGAAACTCGCGCGAAAAAACCGTCCCACATGAAACCGAGTGTATCATCGGTTATTAGAGGAGTTCTATGGAGCATCCTTCACCGCGAGTGTCGCAACCTCACAACATATTTCTTTGAGAGAGTCTCACTCACCTTAACTTTACGGTGAAAGTTATTGTTATTATTCGTTATTATAATTTTACTTATTATTATTCGTGTATCATTTGGTTACTTCAATTATTTATGATTTATATTGTCTATTGTGTGGCTGTATTGTTTCGCAACTTGATATTTTTGTTATTTCTTCACTTCGTATTCTTTCGTTACTTTAGTCGCGTACGATTTATATTGACTATTGTACCTTTATTTGCCGAAAAGTCTTGACTAGGGTATAACAGGCTCTCACTTTCTCTCTTAGCATTGTATTCGAATTTCCTCTTTTACATCGTTTTTTATATTTTACTTTTTATCCTCTCCCATCTTATATTTTTGATTTTTGTTTTTATATCTAATTCTTATTTGTTTAATTTTTGTTTGTTTTATATCGAAGCATTATTTCTTCAATTTCCGTTTACTCATCGCGTTGAACTTTGCATCGCTGGGATGCAACGAAAGTTCTTTTCTATTTTTTCATCTCTTTACTCTTATCGCAATCTATGATTTTTTTGTAGATCAAGATCGCGGATTCCTTGTGAGGGTAAGAAAAAAACCGCTTGAGCGGTTTTCGTACTCGAAATCGGCGAAGGAAACGCGAGGAATATAAGAAAAATTAACTTCCAATACATTCCAACGATACAAACTTCAACATCGTTTTTATTTTTATTTTATATCGAATCCTTATTTTTTTAGTTTATTTTTATTTTATATTGAAACCTTATTTCTTTAATTCCTGTTAATTTTTGTTTTACATGTATTTCTTCAATTTCTGTTTATTTTGGCTTTATATCGAAACCTCATTAATTTAATTCCAGTTGATTTTTGTTTTATATCGAATCTTCATTTCTTCAGCTGCCTCTTATTACTTTTTTCACAATTCATCTGAACCTTTATATTTGCTCGAGAGTTTTACTTGGCCATAATAAATATTATTAATCTCTCTCTCTCTCTCTCTCTCTCTCTCTCTCTCTCTCTCTCTCTCTCTCTCTCTCTCTCTCTCTCTCTCTCTCTCTCTCTCTCTCTCTCTCTCTCTCTCTCTTCCCCGCCGCTCTCAACCTACTTTCCGGATTCTGAAAAAGAATTAAACATACCAACGGAAAAGTCTCGCGGAGGTATTGCTACTTTTTTCGTCCTTCCTTCCGTCTCGCTAGCCCGTTGTCGTCGACGGAGCCATCTTAAATATATATATATATGCACAAACCCGAGTCATCGTAAAACTTTCGCAAGACGACCAGCCGGAAGTCCAACCCGTTCCGAGGGCTTATTTATATATACTAGAAGTTGGCGGCGTGCACCACCCCATCGCGGCTTCAGCCATTCTTTGGAGTCATTCTTTATACTCATCCAAGTATCTTGATAACAAGCACGAAGGCGAGAAACGTTTTCTTTTTTTTTCCCCTGATACTTTCTCTCTCTCGTCTCTTCGTCTGGGAGTTATTGCGGATGTGCATCGTGCGACGCTCATACCGGACACGGTAAGCGCGAAACACCCAGAGATATGCACGAGTCTCTCTCTCTCTCTCTCTCTCTCTCTCTCTCTCTCTCTCTCTCTTCTCACTTAGAAATCTTGCTCTCTACCTTATTATACCCCCGACAATACGAGAAACACGAGACTCACTACAGGTCCCTTTTAGTGTTTTTCAGCTCGTGGTCGTCGCTCTTCCGAGCAAGGACAATGCCGCGGTGGCTCCGCGATCACGAGAGTTCAAGGCATGAAAAGACCACCCTCCGTATATGCAGCCACGTTGAATGAGGACCAGAAAGTGCACGATACTAGCCAGAACACGGTACGGTCCGCGCCTATCTCTATATACCTATACATACATAAACATATATGGATACGGACGTCAAAGAAACGAGAAAACCGGTGAAATAGGCAAAAAAATATCCCCGTCACCTGGGTGAAACGCAACGGCGAAAAAAAAAGTACGGGAATAAAATTCGCTTCGCGTGATATGAAGATCACGGTGAAAAAAAAGGATTGAGAAAACAGCATCGTTAAAACGTTGGGAGAAGGGAGCGAGGAGTAATCCGTAGAGAGGAGAGAAAGAAGAAAATATGGAACGACCCTGCAAGCTGTCAAAGCTTGGTTAGGATTAAATTTCGTCTTGTCCAATGAGCTTTCTTCTCCACTATTTACATGTCCGTGAAGTTTGCATACTTGGAACGCAACGAAAATGACCTTTTTTTTCGTTTTCGTTATAGCGAAAAAAAAATTCTTCGCAGATTGAGGTTGTCAAAATTAGCAAAAGTTGGAGGAAAAAAAGTTTGAGTGGTTTTGGTAGCCTAAAACTGCCGAGAAATTGAAATGATAACGCGTTGATGATTGCACAATATGAATTCTCGTTGCGTTCAAACGATGCAAACTTCAACATAATCTATTTGCTATATAAGAGTCGCTTCGAAAATTGTTATCCAAAAGGAAAATCGAGATGCCTCGGACCTCTGCCTATCCGGATTACCCCCAATGGTGTTGAAGTTTGAATTGTTGAAATGCAACGAAAGTTCTTTCTTGTATTCCCATTTTCCGATTTTTGCTATTATTTGGAATCGCTTTTTGCAGATTAACTATGTCGATCTTTAAAAACGCAATAGAATTATTTAAGATCTTTTTCCCCGTTAAAATTTTATAGTTTTCTAGTCACGTCAATCGATTGACTTCAACCGATTCTATTGCGTTGAAAATAGAAAAATACATTTTTTTCTCTCTTGAAATTTAACCACAAACCCCTTAGTTCTCGAGTTACGGTAATTAAATCATCTGATTTCTAACCGAAAATAGGTTAGAACAAAATTGCGAAAAAAAATCTGAAAAAATTCTCGCCAACTCAACGGAAGCCGATTTAACTTTTTACTATCTTGAGGTTTTCCTTGAATCCTAAAAAAATCGTCCTTGAATCCTAAAAAAATCGTACGGGTTTTGGGGGGGGGGGGAGAGCTCAAGCTTCATAAATTGAAGCTTGAGCTTCCCCGTTTATAATTCCGGTCATAGAAAGGCAAACAAAAAAAAGTTGTCTGTAAACGGGGTCCACCCGAAAAGGAACAAAAAAGGCAAAAAAAATTGTCGTTTTTGAAAAAGGATACTAGTCGTAAAAAGGATAGTAAAAATTGAAAAAAAAAACGGAACGAAGGTGTATTCCTCCTCTTCAAAATGCCGTTTATTAAATTCTTTTATGTCAACTATCGGCGAAATGGCATAAAAAATCGGTAGTGTATATTTTGAGGTTATGTTGAGCTGTTGGTCCACAAAAATAGTCTACTAGGTTGGCATATAATACCAGACGTGGAGGGTAAATTTTTTCGTTGATATGTTCAACACATCCGTTTACGTTCTCGGTCGAGAACTTATTTGTACACCTAATGCTTATACTCGTCCAAACGACTCGCAATTGCTTTTAAAAGCTTCTAAAAGTAAAGTACAGACCCAAAAGAGAACAAATTCAAAACCTCGGCTACAAGACCACTCGGTAAAAAAAAAATCAACGTTGTCTTTGAGAAAACTGAAAAGATCGTGAAACATGAGGGTGATTCGGATAGCTATTGATACAAAGCATCTAGATTTCTTCTTTTAGACGTAAAGGGGCCATACTAGTGTGAACGCTGAACATTTGGGTGATATTCGGGAATTTTTGGAAAAAAAGTACACAATTAAATGTTTCGGAAAATTACGAATATATTTGGCTATATTTCACCCATATTACATAATTTTTCATAGAAAAATATTGAGATCCAAGCAACTTCGCTGCCTTCGGAGGCGCAAAAAAAAGTTCCTCCACTGCTGACATGATTCCGGCCGATTGAGTAGCTGAAAGCGAAAAAAGGAAAAAAAGTCGTTAAACTGGAAGGTATTGCCTATACAATGACGTAGGATTTTCGAAAAATATCAAAATCTAACAAAATGGCGTAGTTATGAAAGAAAGTATGTTTTCTTGCCAATAAAATGGTCGTTTTTTTCAATGCCAAATCGTCAATTTTCATACAATCAAAAATATCCTACGTCATTGTCCAGTAAATATATTCAAAAGTACTCAGTTCAAATTTCAAGTCAATCGGATAATTTCTCTCTGAGTTACAATGTCAGCAAATTTGAAAAAAACTCCTTCCGCGAAAAAGGCGTTTAAAGATTTAACTATCGATTTTTGCAAGATAAAATGATAAATGACAATGATATTCTTGAAAGTATAAACTGTCGAAAAAAGCAACAAAAAAAATCGATTTTTTTAAGTGTCACACTGGTATAGCCTCTTAATTTTCGAGCCACCCTGTACAAGCAGGTGTACCAAAAATAACACGGGAGAAAAAAATATTTCCCTGCCACAAGCTACGACTCTTTTTTTCAAAGCCAAAATTTTCTTCCTCGTCCTGCTTGGCGAGTACACATTTATTTTCCCGTCGTACTGTCGTTACGTTTTCATCGTGGTCTGGGCGATACAAGGACTAGCTCGTTCCCTCTCAAGTGGTGGGTACATCGAAACTCCGGCGTACAAAGCATCGAACCTTGCCTGAGCCCGGCGAGGGGTAAACAGGTTGAACGATGCAGTCCCAGTTGAATTGTTGTACACACAGGGCAAAGTGTGCGGAAACGTGTATCGAGAGCTTACGCGACAGGCCAGAGCCAACGCGGCGATGTAGCTCGAAACGCTGACGCGGGTTCCATCTTTTTGTTCGGCAGCAGCCCTCGATGTATACGTGTATGGAGTCCCGGTGTCTGTACAGAGCGAGAAACAGGAAACGCAGGAAGATTCTGAAAGGCGCGAAAATGGAAGGGGCGGAGATGCACGAAGCGGGAGGCGTTTGTGGAAAAACCTCGAGTTTTAGGAGCGTCATTTTTATCGACGTTTTAACCAAGTTTTCACTCGATTCACTTGCCGACACTTTATTTGTTATTTCCGCTTTTTCAACCTGACGCACGCACGACCGTTTCGTCCTGCTGGACGATGCTGAAGTTGGCAGCGTTGCAATGGAAATCCATTTGATCGAATTGGTCAAATTTTCGTTGCGAATTTGGACTCCAAGGATCACTCATTTTTTTCCCAGGATTGCATTGTCGTCCGTTTTCCAGGATATCAAGAAAGAAGAAGCAAAGAAATTAAAAAATACGGAAGAACTTTCGTTGCCGTCCAATGACGTAAACTACAGGACCATCTTGCTGGATGTTAGGGTAGAATTGGCTAGAAATCCCTTTTTGGTGGCATTTGCAACATTTTCAATTTTCAATACGAAGGGTTAGGGTTATTGGTTGATGTATTAATTTTAGTATCGAAGTTTGCATCGTTGGTAACATTTCATTTCGTTTCGCCTAATTCTCTTTCTGCGCATTTAGGTTGGAAAAATCATTGAAAGATTTTTGAAGATCTATAATAGTTTCCCATATCCTAAACCTGCCAAAGAAGAGTTTAGATAGTTATAGAAATAAAGAAGAATTTTCGTTGCATTTAATCGTTGATGCCATTTAATTTTTGTCGCGTAATGCGCACTCGAATGTGGTACAATAAGTCTGGCTGATAAAAGTAAAAACACCAATGGTAGCCTGTACGGATGGCAATAATTGTCGATCGAATACACTTTATAAGAGCGAAACGCATATAGGGGATAGATAGTCTTACTTGCTTACCTTCCTGCGGCCTCCAAGTGGGCTTTCCGTTGACGAAGCGTCAATGACATTGAATTTATCACAGGCAATCTTCTTCTTCGGTAGCAAACGAAGGAATTCGTGCACCCCATCAAGCCCCTTCATCTCTATACGAAGAGTTTGTGATATTGAAGATTGCGTCGTTGGAACGCAACGAAAGTTCAGTAGCCCAAACTTTTTTTGGCAAACTTTTAGGCGGCAAAAACATTCAAGCATTTTTCAGAATCATCATCGGACATCTACAGCCCAAATTTGCAGGGTAAGATTTTAGGTAATAAAGAGACTGCAGAAGTAAAAGATTAAAAAATAATTTCCGTTGCATTGAAACGATGCCACGAGCGGGACAAGCAGGTGCTGTTGGGTAGACTTGTCTTGATCACCCCCCCCCCCCCCCAAGAACTTCTATTTCTATTTGATTTTTCTTATACAACTCAATATAAACAAATTGTGGACTCACATTATAAAAATATTCGAAAGCTCCAATTGTTCCAACCTCATCCTAAATCGTACTTACAACGAAACAGGTTGATAGAGTGCCCACAAACCTGTCAAATCCGCCAAAATTTAAGAACTGCTCGTTAACTTCGGCAAAAACTTCGTGAACCATCAGCAAAATCGAGTCCACTTTAATTACCCATAATATTATTCTTAAATCTTACCGATAGGGGTTACCTAACAACCCCACTGGTTTGTACTGTACAGACCATTCATTATTAACTTAGACTGCAATTCCTCCATAATTTACAGCTGTTCAAAACGGAATATAGCAGAGTTTTATCAACGTCACCAAAATATTGGTAAAAAATAATAAAATGTCTACTTCTCGAAAATTTGACAGAGCAGCTCACTCAAGTCCATCAATGGTGCTGTGTGACCCGCAATTTGCCAGATCCCTGTACGATTTGTGCAATTCTATCCTACTTTGCACCACAGCTCGAACTGTCATTTTTGGACACCAAAGAATAGTAGCCTCTTGTCGGAAAGTCTTGGTACCATTATACGACGGGTCAGCTTCACCTGCGAACTTCCATAACGATTCAGCCAACATGTCTTCATAATTGACCCACCGCTCTTCCTCTCTCTCTCCGTCCCTCTTTCGTGTTTCACCAAGAATAGAATAGGCGTGTCCGGCATGTAGCAACAATCCGTACCTATATACACCTTACGAGTGTGGAACAAGACGAGAGTTACCCCTTTTGCGGCTACGATCATCCCCAAACACGCACGCCTGGCCGGATGTGGTTCCCTCCGTACCACCTCTCTTCCTCTCTCGTTCAACATCCTCCTTCTTGCCTCGTTGGTGCTATACACTTCCAAGAAACGGAATTATTGATTTCCCAGTTGGCTGGTGGTACCAGCACATAGCCGCGGTATAAGAGAGGGTTGAAAGCGAGGCAGATAAATAGAGAGAGAGAAGCCAACTTCCGGGGGTTGGATTTTCTCTCTGGCTGTTACTGTGCTGCTGCTACTGCTACTGTCGCACTTCTCCTAGTTTTCGCACTCTCACCCTCACTTTCGCCGCAAGATCTCCAGGCATACACGTCAGTTCTCCACCCCAATATAACTGGAAGATCTCTCGAGTTTTGCTCGCTGCAGCCGCCCGGGAGGTCGTATATTCGACGTCGTACCGGCATCCAGCGCGGGGGCCTCACGTCGGATTATAGAAATTGGATCCGCCACGATCATCGCTTTCCCGATTCTATCGCTCTCTCTTTCTCTCTCTCCCTCTCGTTAGCTCTCCTCTGGGAAACTGTCATCACGTCAAGCCAGAACTCTGCCGACCCTTCTGACGCGGAAATTCCGTATTTTCCAGGATCGATTAGCTATCAGCGAGATCTCTCGCGATCTGTATAGGTGAGATTGGTAACTATGGTAAATAGCGGAGATTACCGCTGGTTAAACAGCCACGGACAGTCCCGAAGATCTTCGAGAGTTCGACTGCAGTCCAGAGCTCCGTTTGGAATTTCGCAACTACCGCTTCCTCGTCAACTATATGCAGTAGGAATTTCGTTGCGGAGTTAATGCCTACACGAGAGGGGTGCTTTTGAAATTGAATCGCATCAGCGGGAAAGCAGGAGAAGAAAGCGCTGTGCGCACAGCCCTACAGATATCCCGTATAAACTTCGTATTAAGGGTTTTTTTCTTCTTCTTCCTTATTCCCAAGTTCTTTAACTCGGGAACCAGCTTCCTTGGCGTTTCGAGCTGTAACGTCAATGGATCCAACGACGAAGGGCGCAACTGCCAGGATTTCGGGGTGAAGCACGACGCGAATCGCGCCCTTTGGAGTCCAAACTGCTAATAGGGATATAGATGTGCAGCTGCCGATGTAGGAATCCTAGGTACGATTGACGCGGGGGCTTCCGGGCAAATTTCTATCATACGAAGAGAGGCAATCGACGCCGGAAGAGACGCATCGGGCGACATTACCCGCAGTTGATTCGGAGCTGCCTCGTTGACGCGCCAACCCGATTTCTCCCACTGCAGTTGGATGGGAAAAGTGAGCGTACCATTTACGGAATCGACTCGATCCACTGATATAGCAATGAGACTGGGTGGAGCCTGGAAATCAATTTTGGATCACGAGGCGTCCTGACGTCTGATCGAATCGGTGCTCTTCGATGGAAAAATCGATTCGTTAGTGCTCGGGCTAGAATTACGAGAAGTGTCTTCCTCGTTGGGAGACGCGGTGAAGTATGGGGACGCTTGAGTGTTGAACTTTTGATCGACTCTGTACTCGAATCGCTGCTGCACGGGAAAGAGTTGTGGGCGTCGAGACACCCGCATGGGGTGAAGTATAGTCCTGGGTGACGGTCATACAAATTTGTGCCGCTCAGCTTGCTCCTAATTCAATCCCTTTTGTGATTGCATTTCGGAAACAAGAGCGTCAATAATGAGGTTTTTTTACCTCGTCTGGATGATGGTCCTGCACTGTCTGGTATTCTTTTCGTGAAAATACATCGACAGGTCTGCTCCCGAGTCAAAATGTTCAGCCTATTTTGTCTTACCAGATCCTCACAGTGGTAGGAGATGAAGGCAGTAAAGTAGCTTCGTATTCAATATAAAATGAGCTCCCACTTAACGCCTAGAACGGGAACAAATTTCCCTTTTCTCCACTTGCAGGCGTAAGGAGGACGTCGATTGGCACACGTATACACGCACACGCATACACTCTATTACGCAGTTAGAGATACATATGCCCGAATACGCGCATACGTAGACACACGTATATACCCGCACACATACATGCCCAAGAATACACCAACACACGTATACTAGTACCTATAGGTATGCATGCGTGCCTGATATAGGGATCCGCGTATACATGCATACGTGAGGGCAATTTCTATCAAAAATATTGTAACTGTTTGCCCAAGATCCATTTCTTCCACTTTGGAGAGTTGCTGGAGCTGCAGGGGCAAGTTTGAAGCGAATGCGAAAGTTCCGCTGGGTGGAGATAATGGAAAGGCCATTGGAAAAGTAGGCCTCTACGGCGAACGCGCGGTCCTACCTAGTCCAACGCATGACGGTTACTGAAAACTATCAGACCCGCTCTTTCGAATGCGACCATCCCGACCCTCGTTTCGTCGAAACAGCCAAATGCGCGATAGGTCCAAAGGCGATCAAAAGAGGAGCTGCAACGACTTCAGCTAGGTTAGGTAGGAGTATAAGGGCATATGCAGGAGGTAAGCAGCAAAGGAAGAGCATGTGGCGGCCCATAGTAGGACTTCTAGCAGTAAACAGACTCAATTGAGGCTGGCATAGGATCAAAGGCCTGAAATAGGCTGCAAATTTCGACTCAGGCTCGTAATGAAAAGAACGAGTTTCCAACTTTGGTAGCAAATATCTTGAGCTAGAGACAGTCCTTACGAGCTGCCGAAACCGTCGGATAGCGTCACTGGGGATCGTTATCGACTGCAACTGATGCTTTTCAAGCGAGCTCTGCACTAGAAGTCGCCGAAATGGAAGAATTGCCATGACAAGTTGACTTTGCAGCACGACAACGCCAGGTCAGATGTTACTCAACCGGTTAAGAAGTACTTGGAATGAGTGAACTGGGAAATCCTACCCCATGTGCCAGGTTCCCCAGGCATCGCTATCTCCGATTACCTTTTGGTCCGGTCGATGCAGTCAGCGTTTACGGTTCAGCACTTCAGCTCGTGGGGAGTCAAAAAATGGCTAGGTAACTGCATTGTCTATAAAGAAACCGAATTCTTCCTGCGTGGAATTCGATTGTTGGCCGAAAGATCGGCCAAGCTTGTTTGTTCCGATGGGCAATACTCTGGCTGAACCAGGTCGCCGATTTGGTATCGAACCACTATCTTCTCTTTGTCTCTAAAATAGTGAGCACCCACCTGATATTAATCGCTTCGTAAGCACCCACCTTATACTAACCCTAGAACTCATGTACTTTTATGATAGAATTTTACTTATAGAAACCCTCCCCAGTGGACTTTCCAAGTGCGCTCCCAAGCTATAAATCAACATTATCGACTGGGGATTGTCATCACAATTGAGTTTCACTGTCTGCCTGTGAAGGCATGCACTGATATCCGTTGCTCACTGGTTGTCGACCAAAACGATTTTCAAGAGTGCTGGGGTTGTTATCTATCCCAGACTAAAGTTGCCGTTGTTGTTTTGTGGTGGTAAGTGAATGTTTCTCCTATTTTTTTCCGAAATCAATATATTTTACGTATTATTACGTCATTTAAGCGCATATAGTCGCATATGTCACCTAAGGCTATATATTTTTTATTATATTCTACACTTATATGATATTATTATATTATATTATTATATTATTTTATTCTCTGTTCCTGATGATACAGCTCTTTGCGTTTTTTATAGTCCACTCACATGTTCATACAGTTGCTCTCATATGCTAGTCTATATATCTAATGCTTAAAGCCGCCAAATACTAAACTATATTATTATATTATATTATATCTGCGATACAGTAGAATGAGCTGCATATACGATTTCTTTATATTGTTCGTGTTCTTATTTTCATCATGAATATTAATTATATACTATTTTCTCAATAAACAAAGTGAAAAATATACGAGAACCGCCTACAAAAAAAATGTTTCTGCTGCGTTTCCATTGATTTCCGTATTTTCCTCATTTTCATATCCCAAAATAAATATACCTTTTGAACGGAATATAGTTCAACTAGTTTTTTTTTCCAGTAAGCTCAATGCATCTACTTTAAAATGCTGTGCGATATTTGAGGGTCTGTTAATTACGGGAAAAAATCGAATTTTTTGTTTGACAAATACGATGTTCGGTCTGTGTTGGCGTTTAACGCGGTCCTCTAGTTTCTCGGCTGTTTTTTTACGGCTTTTTCAATAATTTTTTACGGGCAAAGCATCGAAATAATCAATCTCATTGTTTTTGCATAATCTTTATTAACATTTAAATAAGCTTTACAAATTTTTCGAAGTCAAAATATATAATAGAATAAACGTTATAGTGGCCGACAGGAAGACATCAAGTAAAAGAGGTGCTTGACGGTGACCAAGATTGCGGCTGTTCTGCTTATCTGAAATCAAAAAACCAAACGGCATTTTAATCTTCACATTTAAGACTAGCGATTGAACTAGAGTGAATTCTAAATTACAAAAATTGACTTTTTTGTACACTTTTGAAAATTACATTCTATTTTTTACTCATTTTTTCTTAAGTTTTTCGTTCGTACAAAAAAAACTATCGAAGCAATCATGATAATCCTAGTTCAATCGCTGGCTTATAACATATTAAAGATGCTGTATAAATTTGAACAAGATCGGTGCAGTGGTTTCTGAAATATCGTGGTCACCGTTTCGAAAAATGGCGTTTCGAGAAAAACGCGTTTGAAAGTATACCTGCTCCGTATACCTGCTCCGTTCCAGGGCCGTAACTTGTGAACCACTTCGAATATCGAAAAATCGTTTGGCACACATTTTCTACACATGTTGTAGATGTGATTTATGAAAAAAAAATCGATTTTTTCGACCCGAGAAACTAGAGAACGGCCTTAAACGGGCTTTTCACTAAATCGATTCAAACGAAATCGAATTTGCCTTCCACCATTCTCCTCCTCATTGACAAAACGAAGGGACGCATGTACCGATGTGTCTCTTTACTGTTCAATGGAGCGATGTGCCTGCGAGGAACGCGAGGGGCGGTTGGATCACGAGTCAGAAGGTACAAAAAAATGATACATGACTTCTAGGGTTGATAAAAGTGAGGAAATAAAAATAGAGCTTCAACCCCCTCGAGCAGTACGTACAAATTCTCGTTCCTCGTCAACCCGCGATCTCGTTACACATCGCGCCACATCCTCATCTCTAACGAGTGCCCGTGAGAAGTGTCCGTCACTGAATAACTCGCCTAACATCGTTAACACATTTTGGATTCGCCTTCTCTTTTTTTTCCATCGCCGGCAAAAGGAAAACGAGAATCAAATGTTTGAAATTGACACATACATATGGGCACGCGTGCCGGGTGGGCATTTATTCGGCACCGATGTGAGAGAGCAGATCCATCGTTGCTTGGAAAATCGTCCATTTCGCGGTTGCCCTGTCCGTTTTTTTTCACCCTTTCGGTTTTTTTTTCGTTTTTTTTTTCACGTGTACATATTCGCGTTATACACATGGGGCCGTGCGAGTTCTCTCGTTTCGCGACAATTTTTACATTTTCACCGAAATTGGATTGGTCGAAACTAACGAACGACCGTCCGCATAATTGATTGGGACACGGCTAACCGGGACAGAAAGGGGGTTTCGGGTGCATCAGAAAGTTCGCTATATGTACGGCAGTAAAGCGTTTCGGGAGAGGGGCGCGGTTTGCATGCACCGCATACACCACGTTCGTCCAACGCGGCTTCACTATGTGTGTACTCGATCTATTCAGCGAGAGAAAGACTGCGCGGGAGCGCAAAAAAATGGCAATGCTTGCAAAGAGAGCGAGCGAGACGAAGAGAGAGAGAGAGAGAGAGAGAGAGAGAGAGAGAGAAAAGAGTGTGTGCGCGTGGCTGAAACCGGTCGATGAAACTGCCAAATTACATTGCGGTTATACAAATATACGAGAAAACAAGAAATTCGGGTCAAAGCAGAGCCGGAATCACCGCCCTGGACCTATATATATATATATATATATATATATATATATATATATATATATATATATATATATATATATATATATATATATATATATATATATATATATATATATATAGTCGAATGACAATTATTTCATGCGTCCATCTCTCTCTCTCTCTCTCTCTCTCTCTCTCTCTCTCTCTCTCTCTCTCTCTCTCTCTCTCTCTCTCTCTCTCTCTCTCCTCTCTCTCCTTCTCTCTTTTACATTAGACTGCAGTTCACTAGTGCAGTTCAGGTTCAATGAACTTTCGTTCATTTATATTGCGTCCAAATAGACCCGCATAATGAGATTTGGGTGGGGATTGAAACGCATTGAAACAGACGAAATAAAGTACCGAAAACTTGTCTCACACCACATTTTTCCTTTCCAATTATTTTCTCTTTTTATCGCTCTTCCTTCCTGTGCAGGCGTAAATATTGTCCATGTACGAGTTAGAACTGCGCGCGCGTTCCAATTAATGTTAATTCTTTGTTAATGTCTTTGTTAATGTCTTTGTTAACACAACGGGTGTGGGGAAAATGAAGGTGGATGCGAGTTAAAAAATCCAAATGTAACTTGGCAATGTCACGAAACTGTAGTGTCTGTACATGGGTTTAGCTCAGGTTGAAATTAAGCTGCCCGTGGAGAAATTTGTTGCCGAGTCGCCAGATTTTACCACATATCTATGGGGATTCAATGGAGACGTCGCACGTAGGGAGTCCACGTTGGAATCGAAGCGGAGTCCGCGCTATTTTTCGATTCACGTCGTTAGAGATGTTTTCATTTGAATTTCTCGAACAGAATGCGTTGGATCCGGTGTTGGATCTCAAACAGAATGTGTCGAATGTGATTATCCGGAAGCTATTGACATTGAGCAAAGACTCAATGTAAAATAGTTACTATACAATTAAATGTTACTATACAAACCTACTTGCGTTACTATACAAACAGTTACTATACAAACTTAAATTACTATACATTTCAGTGTTTAGGCTTTTTTCTGGTGATAAGATCAGTATGTATTGACTTTTATAGAAAAAGGATTTTACTTTTAAATTATAGCAAACCTGCTTTTTTCATATAGAAAATGTGTTTTCTATATGTGAACAGAGTTAAAGTTTCCGTAATTGGTATACAACGAAAATTCTTTCCAATTCCTTACTTGTATTATTCTCGAGAGTCATATTTTGTGGACTTGGGTTATAGATCGCTAAATAGGGATCCTAAAAAACGCGTAATCTTACGAGCTTGAAGTTTGCATCGTTGGAATGCAACGATTTATCTGTTACTTCCTTATTTGTATTGATATTAAAAAACGTATGTTGTAGATCGCTGAATAAGGAGTTTGAAAAAATGATCGGCGGATTGTTCCAACTTAAATTTGTCAAAGAAAATTTAGGAAATTCAGTGAACGAAACAACATTTCGTTGCATTCCAGCGATGCAAACGTCAACGTCGTGTAATTTGCATAGCTCAGAACTGTGCAAAGGAAATTCGGGAAGGTCAATATATTTGTTGCATTCCAACGATGCAAATTTCAACATCATTGTCGTTAATATATACCAAACGCGTTATGCATAATGACCTCAGTAGACAATTTCTTACACTATACGACCCTGAAGTTCACTTCCCATAAATAAATGAAATTTCCACCATACACGCGAGCAAAGCCGCGAGAAAAAGTCGGCAGATAATAAAAATCATAAATAAACAACGGTGGTTATAAATGAAAAAAGTCTAAATGTATTGAAAAAAAAATATGAGCACGATGGATTTCCAAGCGGGAGGATTTTTTTCCTGCGACGGGACCCGGAATAAATATTTCTTCGATCCAGCCCATCCTTTGCCTTCTTTTTTTTATTGTCCCCATCGTCGGACAGTCCATGATCTCAAAGAAATCCTCCTGGTTTTTGTTAGATTTATGGGGTGTGTAGCCCTCCTCTCTCACTATCTCTCTCTCTGCGATCCATTGACGGGTTTATCGAAGGGGAGCCGCGAGAGAGGGGGGGGGGGGGGGCAGGGGAGAGAAAGAGAGAGAAGGGCCCTGATTTCGTGTTTCGCGCGTTGTACGAGAAAATCCCTAGAGCTGTGCCGGTTACGTACACCCTCGAGGGTCCAAGAAAAAAAAAACATGTAATAAACGTCGGTTGCCGCGTGGACAGAGGGAAAGATTCGCGTTGCAGGCGTTGGTGTGTCTAAAATTTCCACGTCGTGTTCAACACACACGAAAGCGTTCGATCGCCGTTTCTTTGCCCCGTCCTTTTCCTCCACCAAGGCCTGCCCTCTTGCCCGTGAACTTCCCAAATAGGGTTTTACAATCGGCACAGTAATGGCCCACGACTGGTTGCCAGAGAACAAACGATGGCGCGGTAATGGCTATACAAACGGGCCAGATCCGCACCATGCATGGTTGGTAATGGTAAACCATGAATGGCTGCTAAGACTTGGCCAACTATCATACGCCCATATTGGCCCAGCAACGGCTGCCGGATCTTCTGCCGGAAATGAAAAACAAAAAATTGACAAATTATGAATATAGAAATTCTAGTAGTATCTTTTTTGTTTTCTTATGCTTTACTTATGTCCATGTAAATAGAATAATTGCATTAAAAACGCTTTCTGAATTGTTCAAGTTTTTGCCTTTCATCGGGATCGAACCTGCGCCTTTCGTTCTAGTGTCGAGCGCCCTACCCACTTAGCCATTCTAACACTTACAGAATCCATCGTTTGTTCGTTCCTTACTTTTATGCCGATAATTTTATTCGTGACATTAAAGTTTACCGATAATTTTTTCGGTCCATTTAGGCTGTAAAAATAACTCGCTCGTTTTGGGTGAAGTTCCGAAACGCATACTCCTCTGATCGAGCTGAAATTTTGCAATGAACTTCCTCTCATTATCCTAAGAGAAACCGTTAACGGATTTTTGACGACTAGCAATAATTTCGATATATCGCATTATAAAGTTTATTATTTCACGCCATACGAGTATATCTATATATCCGATAGACACCCCCCACTCCTCCGGCCGCGCTGCTTCCTGGCAAACAGTGCTCGCCCGTATGTGCATATCACTTGCCATGTGGGATGGTTTTGTTTGGGTTTATTTAATATAGTAGAAGCGCAGTACAATAGATAACTTTCAATATACGATATATCGAAAACTATTGCTAGTCGCCAATATCCTTTTAAAGGTTCTCTTAAAGTATTGAAAAGAAGGTTGGTGCAAATTTTCAGCTTCATCAGTGGGATATGCTTTTCGAAACCTTATCCCTTGTTTTTACGTGTTACAGTTTAACGACCTGCATTTACAAAACACCCAAAAACAAACCATCAATGGCTGGAATAAATTTGGCAAGCCGTTCATCCGCCTACGATACCTCAATGCTGATCGCCACATTATCGGTGCGATAGTATTGGCCCACGAATGGCTGGCATAGATCTGGCAAGCCGTTCATCTACCTACGATACCCCAATGCTGATCGCCACATTATCGGTGCGATAGTATTGGCCCACGAATGGCTGGCATAGATCTGGCAAGCCGTTCATCCGCCTACAGTACCCCAATGCTGGTCGACGAATCATTGGCCGATTATCAGCAAACCGTTTAATGGCTGAATGCTGGCATTTTTGTTACGACAGGCGACCCTATATGGGTTTTCGGAAAATGTGCCGATGGGGAAATTGAAACGAGTGTCTTTGAGGTCGGCGATCGAAACGCGCCGAGGCGACCCGAGTTCCGGCTTCGTCCATATCCATTCGACACCCACGCGAGCGGCGAGAGACAACTTTACTACAATTACCTTTTCGCTCCCTTCGACCTCCATCGATTCCCGGGGGAAGTTAGGGGCGCTTTTTTCTCCGGCTTTATCAGAGTCCAACGAAGGATGTGCAGGACGAGGCAGTCTTCCTTTATCGCTAGGCTCGGTAATAATTTCGCGGATGGTTTAATCTTGATCGAGCGAAGAGAGTCAGACGACTTTGGGAAAATAAGCCTTCCTTACAGATATGTGTGTGTGTATATATATATATATATATATATATATATATATATATATATATATATATATATATATATATATATATATATATATATATATATTGCTTAGTTTCCGTAGCAATTTCCAATGAATCTTCCCCCTTGCGACCAGTTTTTTTCCGAATAAGCCAAGCTGTATATAAAGGGTGTCGCAAAATGACTTGACATTTTTATTTATTAACCGGTAGTTACCACACAGGTACAAATTTACGCCACGTAAATGTCTCGTTCGTGACTCTCTGTAAATTTTTATTTTGATTTTTACGAATTTTCACCAAATAAATACTATTTTTCGCATTCGAGACCATTACCATTGAATTTTTGGGACATTTTTACCCCAAGAAACACTGGTTATCGAATACTTTTGGATTATTCATACGAAAATAATAGTACTTTGAAAATGCGGAGTCCCAAATCGCACTAGTTTGGTATGTATGTGAGTTGAAACTTGGTAGAAATGTTGATAATATCGATACCTACTTGACGAAAATTGTTTTTGAAAAAGTGCAAAAAAAAACTACTTTTTTAATTCACATTTTACAGAAATGTTGCGTGAATTGATGATTTTTGTTGTAAATGCGTGCCGTTTCTCAAATTTGCATTTTCTTCATTTTAATTAGAGTCACATAAAAAACTATTTACTGCGTAAAGAGTCGCGGCGTGTTCGTCAGTGTCAGTGGCGCCCAGTGGCGTCGATTTTCGTTTTATTACTCGGCGTCGAGGCACTGCCGCGTCTCTTGATGCTCAATCGAGGTGTGGCTGCTACGGGTTAATAAAAGGTATGGTTTATTTGAAAAATACGAATAGTTTATTTTCGTATAAGGTACAAACGTGGAGGTTATCTGTGGAACACAATATTCGATAAATGGCATTGAGGGGTTGGGCCACTCTAGAGGCCGAAAAATAGGCTTTTTGGGATTTTTTTTCAGAAAAACTACAAAATAAATCGATATTACAAAAAAGGGTGTTTATCATACATATCAGTGACTGTATACAATAATTGTTTTGAAGCGATTCATTTCAAAATGGCGGCTGTGCAGCGTTAATCTCAAAACTGCATTTTTTAAATTGGCCGAAAACATAACTCAGACAATTTTCAACCGATTCACTTGAAATGTTGAATATATCATGAAAAATACATTGTCTATGGAAGTATGTAGGATTTTTTTTATATTGCATAGTTCATTTGTTACTAACAACTATCTGACGATTTTTTAGGCAAATTTTTCACTTTCAAAAAATTTGCCTAAAAAATCGTCAAATAATTGTCGGCCATTTATCGGATATTGTGTTCCACACATAATCTCCATGTTTGTACCACGATATCTCACCGCATCTCATCACACATAACCTCCATGTTGGGACCACGATATCTCAAAAATCACTACACCGAACGACTTTAAATTTTACAAGCCTCTTCCACATATCAAAAAGCAGTGCTGGAACGAAGGAATTTTCTTTTCCATGCATCGTTCTTTTTCTATCATCGAAAATAGAGTTTTTTTCACCGAAAATCGATACTTTCACTTTGGAATGCGGCCATTTTTTCAAAAATCCATATTCTGTTAAATTCTTAGTCCAAGCACTAGAAATTTTCATGAGAATATCAAATGCGATTGTGAGTTTTATTTCGGATGATTTGTCTCCGAGCAGCAGTGGTCACCGCCAAGGACATTTTTGCAAACAGCGGTCTGCACAAACCATTGTATCTCTCACATTTATAAATATTCTTCAACAAAAAAAATCGTAAAGGATACCTAAAAGCATAATTGTTAAAAAAAAAAAAAAATGAAACCCTGCATACGTTTTCCAAAAAAAATGGACGGTATTTCCTCTTCTGTCCTGCCACGAGCAAAGTTCAGCTCTTTAAATATCGTGCGATGAAAATTGGCCGAGATATTCGCGTTTAAAGTCCAAATACAAAGCAATGGCACAGTGAGCAAGTGACAGCACGTGAATTCTATGTTCTAATTTTTTTTTTAATGAACGCTCATACTCGCTTTGAAAATCGACAATGATGAAATGATTTCCACTTATCATTTATTACACAAGGAGGAAAAAATCGCGCGGGAGCAACTACTGTGCCATTATAAACTCCACGTCGGACCTTGATCGCGAATGTGCCGGCCAATCTTTGTCGCGAGACAAAAAAAAAGCGTTTTCCTCGCAATAAGCCACCCTGTATGCTCACCAAAGGAACCCCGATAGTTCTGTACCACTCTGTATATACATATATTTCACTTGTGAGTGTGTGTACGAGGATAAGAATTTTTGCGTGAGCCACACGTTTTTTTCAAAGTGGCTGTGTTTGCTCTTTGCTCCCAACGCATATGCTTATTTGTGTTACGCGCATTAGGTGGAAGATATAAATCTTGTTAGGGTCGTTTATAAATATGAGGGAAGAGTGCTTCTCTCTCTCTCTCTCTCTCTCTCTCTCTCTCTCTCTCTCTCTCTCTCTCTCTCTCTGTTCTCCCCATTCTCATCGATATTTCGGTGGAAAGAGGGTGATAGAGCCTCGCTGCGCACGGACAAAAGAGACGAGGGTGTCCCGAGATCCCCGAAGGTCTCGTTTCCCCGTTGCACGCGCGATGTGGAAAGCGATTTTTCAAAGTCGAATCAGGAAACAAGGGATACATGCGGAAAGGAAGGAAAAGTATCCCTCCGCTGTGACGACAACGCGGTTCCCATTTTCCCCTCGCCTAATCTCCCATCTTTTTCGCAATTATTCTTACGGCTCTCGCTCGGTCCGTTCTCTCGAGAGCGAAGCAGAGAAAAAAGCACATGGTCGCGTCCAGGCGATGGCTGAATTTCTTGGCTCTCAGGCCCAAGATGCGATCGGAGGTGACGAAAAACAAACGGCGAGTGTAATTGACGTTTTTTAAAGGGGCTACATCTACCTGGAAGCTCGAAAAAATTGCCAAATTCCGAATTTCTTTTCTGGGTAACGGTTGGTGAAAAAGAAACGCATTTTTTTCAATACAATGGTACATATATGAAGAGGCTTTAAAAATAAAATACAGAAAAACAACAATAACACGGCCGCCGGCAGATGACGACATTTTTTTCGCGACGTTTGGCGGTGGACACTCTCCAGGTTAAAAGGTTCATCCGAAATCTAAAAACCAAGCGGGTTATTCAAGTTAAGGAGTTACCCCCACTTGCAATTTTGAAAAAATCGATTTTTTCTTATTGCATTTTTTGAAGTGCAATTTGAAGTGCAGTTTTTTTATGCCCGGAATAGATGACTCTATGTAAATTTACAAACAAAAATATTTTCTTCGTGTAAACTGAAATTGAAACTTTAAACGCGTTTTTCTGAAAATGGCATTTCTGAAGTCGGTGACCAAGATTACTCGAACACTAATGAACCGATCTTCTTGAAATTTTGCAGGCTTATTTAATACATAAAAATGTAGTCTTTAATCGTTCGATTTTTTTTTCTCGAAAAAAATGGCCGTTTTATAGCCAAAAAACGGCCGTTTTTTTCGTTAAAATCGAACCATTAACTTTGACTGTCCGCCATTTTGTGAAAAATGAATATTTTTTAAAATCCTTCGATTAAAGACTAGTTTATACTTATATTTGACTAAATCCATCCGCATTTTTTTTCAGATTATCAACTTCGCCGCAATGTTGGTCACCGCAAACCGTGTATATAAAAACATTATTTCATTGACGGCCATTTGCCACTAAACAATGTAATATTTTTCAATAAAAAAATTACTGAAAGTTCTTCAAGATGTGTTCTTTAAGATGGTATATTGATCGATTAAAAAAGTTTCGTAGTTTTCTTTAAAAAAAATCATGAAAAAGGCCTTTTTTTGCGCTACAAGTGGGGGTAACGCCTTAACAATAAATAAGAGTCTTGGACGATCGTCGATTTTCAAAATAGTTTTTTTTTAACGTGACGACGAATTGATACTCGAACATACGAAATATAAGAAAAAGTCGTCATTTTTACGTAGCTATGAAAAAATAAAGATCGATTTTTAGAAAATGAGATCGTCAATGACCTTTAAAGATTTCTCATCGTATCTCCTGTAAGTTTGGAAACAATCCATCAAGCGGTTCTCGAGATATCACGTCCACCGACTTTGAAAACAGTTTTTCGAGAAAAACGCGTTTGAAGTTTAAAGCAATTTTCATCTAAAATTTTCAGGTAAAAATGACGCTATCGAGTAAAAAAATTTTTAGAAAATGCAATTTTTTTACCCACCCAGATGGATGAAGCCCGTTAAAATATTTTCACAGCTTTTTCTGTAATTTTTGTGGGTGGGTTTTCTACCCTCACTCCCACGTGTAAAAGCGAGGGGTGTGGGTGGAGAAATTAAAAATCACCTCAATAACGACCGGCCCGAAGTGCCGCCCCATGCGCGAATCCATACGAGTGTAGTATGGCAAAACTGGAAATCATCCCCCGCGTACGGTCACCCCAATTTGGGCGGCCGTATATACCCTTTATATTGCTTTCTCAGCCGGCCTCGCGCAAGAGTCACTAAGAGATCCGAAAACGGATCGCTCCGCCTCGAGCTCGAACGAGACAATAAGATGTGACTAATCGAAGAAAGCTCGTAACGAAACTCGTTCGCGCTTGGCGCTTTTCTACTCTCGTGTCTTGCCCGCGTTGGCTTATCGCTAATGGGCTCATAAAAGCTTATGGGCTGCGCGATGCCTGCTCGATATGCCCCGAATATAAAGCTGTGGAACGTCAGACACGTACACTCGTATATATATATATATATATATATATATATATATATATATATATATAATAAAACTGTAAGGGGTGCTTCGTCGGTAATTTTTTTTACTTTCACAAACTTTCTTTACAGATTGTTCGTATTAACGGGTCTGCGTAAGCTTGGGGCTCAGAAACAGGTCGATATTCAATTTTTTTTCGATGAGAGTATTGGAATGATAACGTTAGAATTTTACAAGCAGATAATACATATTTTTGCCAAGTATGAGTTTTTTTATTGAAGAATATTGATATGCAATAACGTTATTATTATTTAACTTTCAATCCGTGAACCTGAGTCGTTTTCGTCCTGCCCAAAATCATTGTTTTCGCAGGCTGCTTAATATTTAATGAAAAAATATATATTAAAAATAAGAAAGAAAAAGAAACCCTACTTTCCCTTGAAAAGTACTGCCTAAAGATTGACCATGAATTTTTTCAGATTTTTCTCATTGACAACTGTTGGTTTGGTAATGCAAAAACGAAAACCCAAAAAATAGGTCGATTTACAAATTTTTTTTCTGATAGGAGTATCGGGATCAGGTGGTCGGGATTTTACATATAATTTATACATAGTCTTGCTAAGTTTGAGTTTTTTATTAATTGAAATATGTTGATAATCAATTAAGTTAAAATTGTTTAAACGAAGTGCCGTCGTTGCTGCATGGCCAATCTGTGTGGGTGGCTCTGACAACTCGGGTGATCTGAAATGAAAAATAAAGAAATGTATTTTTATATTTTTAGTATGATAATAAAACGCTCGTATGACGGGATACCTTTTTGAAATTTTCAAAATTACGAAAACTGCGCGCTGTGGAAAAAATACGGTTTTCGATTTAAACAAAACGACTTTGATAGTTTGTTATTGACAAAAGAACGGACGTTAAAAAAAATCGTCGGGTCACACGGTAGAAATTGTTATATTCTATGGGCTGTTCGAATTTGACGTGAATCGGAAGAACAGATTTTGAGATACCACTTGCACCGATTTTGGTGGGTGAGAATCCTGCGCTCTAAGGTAGCCCGAATGTCAGCCTTCGATTTTCTTGAAACTCATATATGTGATAAAGCATTGAAAACAATTAAACACGTATTTTCTATCGACGGAAAAATGGTTCTAAGGGGGTAAACTACCCCTCTAAGAAAGGCATGTCGAGGGGTGATTTTGCTGTTTCACCCACAAGCAGTCCACCTATCTGAATAACACAAGAACCAAAATTCTTCTCATGCAAAGCGATGAAAAATGCACTGTACAAGTGTTGAACAAAAAAATTAATTAAGGCGTGACACGCCTTTCTTCGAGGGGTGGTTTCCCCCTTAAAACCGATTTTCCGCCGATAAAAATCACACGTGAATCATAGTTTTCAATGCAACATATACGCGTTTTAACAAAGTCGAAGGCGGACACTAAAGTGATGTTTCTTGTTAGGTAAAATTTTCCACAATCCCTCCGAAAATTACAACAAAAAAACGTGATGTAGGGAGGGAACATTTGCCTTTGATAGAATTTCAACTCGGGTAAAGCCGAGAGCACAGCTAGCTATATGGAAAAAAAATACAAACGCAAGGGGTGACTCGCCTTTGCTTTTTCCCTTTAGCCAATACCCACAGTAGTTTCCATGCAGACCCCTCACAAAGAATGCATTATATATATGAAACCGATGTTTCAAGAATCCGCAAGTTTTTTTCTCCGCAACGATTGATCAAGACCCTCCCTATCCATATAGCTGTCCATGCGTTCCTACGAAAAGCAATCACCGAGTTTGCAATTATAGAAACGAGGAAAGTAAGCTCTCTCTCTCTCTCTCTCTCTCTCTCTCTCTCTCTCTCTCTCTCTCTCTCTCTCTCTCTCTCTCTCTCTCTCTCTCTCTCTCTCTCTCTCTCTCTCTCTCTCTCTCTCTCTCTCTCTCTCCTCCCTCTCTCCTCCCTCTCTTTGTCTCGAATGCTGGCTCGTAAATTTACGCCGGCAAATTGCTGCAAGAAACAACCCCCGTTTCGAGTGTGGCCGTGCGTTTATGTGTACCGCAGAATAAGCCTCTCTACACCAGATAGCTCAGTGCAAATGGCATTGTTTTGTGTACGTGTGTATATAAATGCATGTATGTGTACGTATGTACATGCGGTCCTGACATGGAGCTATGACGAAGTCGTATGACCCTTCTCTGTGCTCTTCATCCGGTTCTCTCTGAAGTACGCGCCCTCAAGCACCGGATATATATCGAGCGTTCTCAATAACCCATCAAGATGATACTTGTCGGCTTCCGGAGATTCTGCCGAGCCTCTTGAGCCTCTCTCTCTCTCTCTCTCTCTCTCTCTCTCTCTCCCTCTCTCTTTCTCTTACTGGTTGGTTTGGTTGATGCTGATATTTGACTTTGACGTTGGATTCTCTGACTATGATTTCTCCAGTACAGTTTGCTGTTTTAGGATGATGTTGAAGTTTGCATTATTGCAATGCAACGAAGGTTCTTTATTATTTTTTCCATTCTTCACTTTTATCATAATCAATCTTTTTCGTTTCGGTGATTTACGTGACAAAAATGGGCAGAAAAATTATGAGCAAAACAAGAACAATTATTTGAAACACAAGCTTTCATTTGTAAACTATTGAATTAACTATTGAAATAAACTATTGAATAATAATAAAATTATTATTTAAATTGATTAATAACTAAATACTTTTTAGTTCAACGGTTCATTAATAAAAGCTTGTTTAAAAAAAGATGTTTTACGTTCATTTTTTTATTTTGTACTTTTTAGCATTATAATTTGTTTATTTTATCAGCCTTAATACCTTCACTGGTGCGTATCCAACTGTTTAATATTAAATTTTATTCACTTTGGATATTCACATGTCACATATTATTTGCATATTGCTTATTTTATGTCTCCAGGGACCACATTATTGCATTGTCACCGAAGTTACACAGGTATGCCAAATTTCAGCTCAATCGGATGCCAGCAAGTGTTTGAAAAATGGATTACATATTTTGAACCGGAAAGACATACGAACGAGCGAGTTAACGGGAAATATACACCTAGGAGCCGGAAAAAAGGTCATTTTTGTGAATTTTTTCAAGGAAAACTATTTGAAATTTCGGATTGAGGTTGTAATTTTCCAAAAGTATATACATTCAAAAATATGTTTTATTTTCTTTATTTAGAAATATCAAAAATATACAAGGATATTGTATGATCCTTGGAGCGTCGTAAAAAAATCTGTGTATACGGTACCCACTGGCGTTTCTTCAAAAATCATCTAAAAAAAACACCAAAAAGATTATTAAATTAGATACCATAATCTAGTACTTGTCATAGCCGATTTTGAAAATATCGATTTATGACAAAATGGCGGACGTTTGAACATAAATAGTGATTTTTAGGCCTAACATTATTCATTATTTTGCCTATAAAACAAAAACTAAGTAACGGAGAAAAAAATCCTATGATAAGTACTAGATAATGGTGTATAGAATAACTACAAAAAACCTCAAGGCAATCGGTTCATTGGTTTTCGAGAAATTTTGGGTACCGATTTGAAAAGCCTGTCGGCCCGGCGCCGCAAAACACGTTTCACTTTCTCCGCTGCAACTGGCTTATTTATCGAAATATTAACTTGCCGTTTTCACCAGATATTATGGAGACGGCAAATTTCAAGAAAATGCAAAAAAAAATCGATTTTTTCGACCATCTAGGTGTATATCTTCCCTTAAATGAAAGCTTGTAAAAATTAACTTTCGTAGCGTTCCAATGATGCAAACTACAACATCGTAACATGTCGTCAATTGTCCCGAAACTCCTTAAATCGCATTAGTCACCTACGGTTTCCAGCATCGGACAGCAATGATGGCCATAACTAAATTACATTGTAATCTGATTATTAATCCGGTTACAAAGTAATTCAATTACAGAGTAATATCATTGAATTGCATTCCATTACATTGCAGTTAAATTACTCAGTACATATTATGTAATCTGTTATAATGTATTGAATTACAAATAAATCCGATTAGAATGTATTCAAATACTTTGCAATCTGATTACGTTATTATTTATGGCACAATACATGACATAAATTACCACATGTAAGGTCCACTCGCGCTCGTGAATTGCAAGAACTGGAACTCGGATTTTTGTAACACGCGCAATTACATAATTTCAATTAATATGCAATCGAATGTTTTGTTTCAGATTAGATTTCAATTAAATTACACGGTAATTAATTACACTTGGTATTCGTGGTAACTAATTACTTCAGTAATCTGTTGAAAAGTAATTCAATTATCAATTACGGTAGTAATTGTTAGTTATTAATTTAATTACTTTTTACTCATGCCTGTCGGACAGCCACTAATAGGCGGAGGCATTCACACGAGTGTGGAGAAAATGATACGTCGGAGGAAAGACTGAAAGTCACGGGGTATTACGTGCTCCGGATTCCTTGAGCATGTGGACCGTCCAGGATCCAGAGGTCCTACCTCCTGCGACTACTTTTTACGACGGGGCAAGGGGGGGGGGGATAAAGGGTCTACGAGGTTGCTGATGTGTGCAAGAGCACGCAAGACTGGGCGATATTAACGCGACGCGTCTCCGTCGTAACTGGGAATCATCAGTCGTTATGCAGTCCCGCGCGTTTTCGCTTCGCCTTCACGCCTCGACGTGTATGCTCTTCCTTTTTTACCCACCTTCACACGGGATTTTCGCTGTGGAAATGCTGGCGTACGCTATTTTTGTTGGGCAAAGCCACCGTTGGGGCTCGGTTGAAATTCCGAACTTTGAATGCTCCGACGGCTTAAGGGGCTATACCGGTGTGACCGCTGAAAATTTGGGTGATTTTCGGGAATTTTTTGGAAGAAAGGTACTCAATTAAATGATTCGGAAAATTAAGAATACATTTGGCTATATTTGACCTATATTACATGAATTTTTCATAGAAAAATATTGAGATCCAAGCGACTTACGCGCTGCCTTCGGAGGCGCCAAAAAAAGGTCCTCCACTGCTGACATGATTCCGGCCGATTGAGTAGCTGAAACCGAAAAAGGAAAAAATGTCGTTAAACTGGAAGGTATTTCCTGTACAATGACGTAAGATTTTCGAAAAATATCAAAATCTAACAAAATGGCGTAGTTATGAAAAAAGTCTGTTTTCTTTCCTATAAAATGGTCGTTTTTTTCAATGCCAAATCGTCAATTATCATCCAATCAAAAATATCCTACGTCATTGTAGAGTAAATATATTCAAGAGTACTCAGTTTAAATTTCAAGTCAATCGGATAATTGCTCTTAGAGTTACAATGTCAGCAAATTTGAAAAATCTCATTTCGAGAAAAACGCGTTTAAAGATTTAACCATCGATTTTTGCAAGATAAAATGATAAAGATACGGCTTTGAAATTTTTGCAGGATATTCTTGAAAGTATAAACTGTCGAAAAAGGCAAAAAAATTGATTTTTTGAAAGTGTCACACTGGTATAGCCCCTTAAAAGTTTCAAAATTTTCAATAAATCGACGAATTATTTGAAGAATTTTTTGTTTATTAAGATGTGATTTTACGTCAATTTTCAAATTTGTCTACACAATTTCATACGTTCTACATCATTTACAGTCAACTATGTAGACTTTTGCTGTCATGATCTTGACATGGGGGCCGGGTTGAAATTCCGAACTTTGAATGCGCCGACGTTTTAAAATTCCTAATTTTAATGATCCGAAATAACAAGGTTCGTCAAGATCATGCCAGCGTAAGTCTACACAGTTGACTATAAACGATGTAGGACGTATGACGTCTAGACAAATTTCAAAACTGATGTAAAGTCACTTCTTAATTAAAAAAAAATTCTCGAAATAATTCGTCCGTTTATTGAAAATTTTGAAACCTTTAAATTTCCGTAGCCGAATTATTTGACGGTGTACAGATTTTCGGAGTTTTGGTCTTTCGTGAAAAATTCTTCCCGAGTTTTGATCTTTCGGAGTAATATTCTCTCAAAGTTGTGAGCGTTCTGATCATTCAAAGTTCCGGATTTCAACGCGGCCCCAGAATTCGGAAATGTAACGCCCGCTGCTTTTGGAAATATTTGAAAAGTAATGGCTCGTTATTTTGTCGTATTTTAGTCCCATTTTGGAGTGTTGAAATTTGCATCGTTGGAATGGAACGAAAGTTACTTTTCGTATTCTCGTTTACCGATTTTCTATTATTGTTGAGACTATTTTTTTGCAAATCAATATTGTCGACCTCTGAATAAGTATCTTGAAAAATAGTTGAACAATGATTGTCGGTAAAGTCGTCTATAAAAGATTTAAGGGAAGGGGGTAGGGGTTTCAGCGTGAAAAAAAAACACTTTTTTGTGAATTTTTTTCATCTATATGGATAGAGTAAATTTATTGAAACCTTTTGTACATTGTTAAGTGTCATTTCAAGAACATTCCGTGAAATTTGTACGCGAAAATATTTAGAAACAAGCCGGTGACAAAGCTTTTCCAAGAACGCCTTTGGAAAAACACGATTTGCGGTGTTCACTGCATCTCAGCTAGAAATTATCTGAAATAAAGTACCATTAAAATTTAGTCAAAGTATCATCAAATCCTCCCCCCAACGGACTTTCATAATTTTTTTGTTCATTTCAAAAATTTTGGTGGTCATGTAAAGTGAAAAGTGCTATTTTTCACGAAAAATTCCGCCATTTTGGGGGTGGAAAACCCCCCAATGTTAAAAAAATCTCAAACTAACCGTTGGGGGGAGGTATTTTATATGTAGAAAGTGTGTATCAAGTTTGAAATAAATCGATCATGTAGTTTTCAAATGGCAGTGAACACGGACTTTGAAAAAGTGGTTTCGAGAAAAACGCGTTTGAAGTTTTAGCTGTCGGAGCTACAGTGTTAGAGGAGCGGGACTAAATAGTCAATAACTTCGAGAGTTTTGCTCTGATTGACTTGAAATTTTGGGATTAGATTCTTGAAATGTTTAACTATAAGAAAAGAGAAAAAAATCGATTTTTCAACAGTGCAAACCCCTACCCTCCCCTTAATAAAGCATTTTCTTTTTTTTCGAAGGATAATTTGAAAAAGACCACGTGCACAAATATATTTTTTACCCACTGATAAAACACTACGAATCCTAGCTGGCGAATGAAAAGCATTACTGTTAAGGCGTTACCCCCACTTGTAGCGCAAAAAAGGCCTTTTTCATGAATTTTTTTAAAGAAAACTACAAAACTTTTTTAATCGGTCAATATACCATCTTAAAGAACACATCTTGAAGAACTTTCAGTAATTTTTTTATTGAAAAATATTACATTGTTTAGTGGCAAATGGCCGTCAATGAAATATTGTTTTTGTATACACGGTTTGCGGTGACCAACATTGCGGCGAAGTGGATCATCTGAAAAAAAATGCGGATGGATTTAGTCAAATATAAGGATAAACTAGTCTTTAATCGAAGGATTTTAAAAAATATTCATTTTTCACAAAATGGCGGGCAGTCAAAGTTAATGGTTCGATTTTAACGAAAAAAATCGAACGATTAAAGACTACATTTTTATGTACTAAATAAGCCTGCAAAATTTCAAGAAGATCGGTTCATTAGTGTTCGAGTAATCTTGGTCACCGACTTCAGAAATGCCATTTTGAGAAAAACGCGTTTAAAGTTTCAAATTCAGTTTACACGAAGAAAATATTTTTTTTGTAAACTTACATAGTCATCTATTTCAGGCATCAAAACTGCACTTCAAATTGCACTTTAAAAAAATGCAATAAAAAAAATCGATTTTTTCAAAATTGCAAGTGGGGGTTCCCCTTAACTTCAATGTCCGCGAAGTTGCAGTATTCCGGCAACACTTAATATTAATCAATGGTAATAATAAATAATCTCGTCACATCAATATAAATAGACATCATTATAAATAACTCCAAATTTCATTCTGCGTTGTATAAAACATACACTGACGTAGTTTTTTTCATAATAATCATCGATAAGGTTATATTTTTTCAAGTTGATAGTAGACCAAATATTTTTATTCGCGCAATAAAAATATAAAAATGCACAATTTTGGTCTTTAATTATATATTTTATGGAAAATTAGCATCTATCAGACGGACCCAACTAGAAATGTTGTTCCGGCAGCTGGATCACTGATCAGGAAGGATTCAAGGTACGGTCCGGAATCCCGCAGGTATAGATTTGAATCTATACCTCGTATGCATTTTTTTAAGTGCATTAAAAAAAGAAAAATTCATAAACCTTCAATTGACTAAACTGGACCGCTCCAACCTCAATATCTATTGACCCCAATATGTGTAAGCAACAGTCTTAAGCAAGTCCATCCCCATTATTCGCTGCGCTCTTACAAAGTGTATTCGATCGAAAAAACGATTACCGATCCATCCAGCCTACCATTGGTGTCTTTCTACTTGACCGGTTGATTTTAAACGAAACAGCCGATACACCGGACTTATTCGTCGGAATACAGGCGTATAGAACCGAATTGCCTGTGACGTTAGTCGCGTATACGTCCGAGTTTAAGTAGCATGGTCGCCAAGGGGGTTGGATATGGAAGCGGAATGAAAAGGGGTTCACGCGCCGCCCGAGCGGCGAATCGTCGGGGTGTTGTACGCCGTAACCTTTATAGCGTCTGACTCGGACGTAATGGGTATCTCGGCCATCGCATATGCCGTGCAAACCGGACCGAGCCTCATCGCGTAATAAACCTGCTCGACGATATAAAACTTGCACGGGGAAAAATGCGAAAGATCGCGTATTCCGGATACGTCTCTGTATGCGCGATTCGTGTCCGTCATACATATATGGGACATTCCACGCCATTCCACCTAGTCCGTGACCCCGACCATTTTTCATTTTCCTGATTTTTTTTTTTTGAAAATTGTACCCCATGAAAGGAATATCCACACCGATTTTTCGATTTTTATCTCTTCTCTTTTAGGAGTTATGATTTTCCAAAAAATGTCGATTTCGGAGTTTTTGGAAACGTTTAAACGCTGATAACTCTTGAACTAATTGACGTATCGACAGATGTCACTATATACGTTTTTTTTTATTTCGAAGCATACTTTCGTTAAAAAAATATGAAAAAATTATCAATTATCAGTATCAAGGTTTTTTTGCTTCTAAAGTAAACTTTTTTTTCAAAGATGATTACCTTTTTTCATTTTTTTCAAAAAAATCTGTAAAATAGAGTGACCCACTCTATGGTTTTTAAGACTAGTTTCATCGTGGGCCTATATTAACCTTCCTTTTTTTTCGAATTAATCATATTTTTTTGGATGATGTTTATCATTAAAATCTCTAATATTAATTGGAGATCACAAAACCACGATTCCAATCAAATTGGAAATCCTAATATTAAGTGGAGATTGAAGCCGAATTGGAAATCACAAAATCATGATAAAAATCTTCTAAAAAAATATGATTAATTCGAAAAAAAAATAGAAGGAAAAATGGGCCCACGATGAGACTAGTCTTAAAATTCATAGAGTAGGTCACTTTATTTTAGAGAATTTTTAGAAAAGAATAAAAAATGGCGATCATCTTAAAAAAATAGTTTTCACTTTAGAAGCGAAAAAAAACGTTGTCATTCATAATTGATGATTTTTTCATATTTTTTAATAAAAATATGCTTCAAAATGAAAAAAATGTATAGTGGCATTTGTCGATATCTCAATTACTTCATGAGTTATCAGCGTTTAAACGTTTCCAAAATTCCGAAATCGACATTTTTTGGAAAATTATAACTCCTAAAAGAGAAGAGATAAAAATCGAAAAATTGCCGTGGATATTCCTTTCATGGGGTACAATTTTACAAAAAAAAATCAGAAATATCAAACGGTCGGGGTCACGCGCTAGGTAAAATGGCGTGGAATGCCCCATATATATATATCGCCTCGCGATATAACAACGGGGACCTCGGCTCCTCCGTCATTCGACTCCGATATAATAAACTCGGTATGATCATATTTTTCGTCCTTTTTCTCTTTACCTAACCCCGTGGAAGCTTTGCGGTTGCGATTTGCGGGAATACGTGGACATTTACGACTATAAAGCTGTACGCGTATAAACGTCTCCCGATTCCGCAAACGAAGGTAAAAAACCTGCACCTTGCTTTATCATCCATTTTATTTCGCGTCCAGAGCTGCCTTGCTCGTCCGACCGTACGAGCAAGTTGCTTTTTTTAGACAAAGCTTTACCTCTGTGAGTAAGTCGGAATTTGAATTAGCAGTGGGTCAGTAGTATGAGCACGACTGCCAATTTTGGCTTCCTTGTATAGAGAAAGCTTCGTGTAGAAGAAACTGAAGTTGTGTGGTTAGCTTCAAAAGCGAAGTGAAATCAATGAGGAATGTGCAAGCTTCTGAATTGGAAAGCTTTATTTTAATATAATGAAGCGAGAGAATATATTCCTTTGTGATATGTTGGAGGTCTATGCTTCTGGTCCAATTCATAATTGTTGAACAAATTTAAATGCAGTGGACGAGTGTGCCCAAGCTTGAGAAAAAAGAGGTCGATTTTCGATATTTTTTCTGATGAAACTATTTGGATTAGAAGGTCGGGAATTTTCACGCAATTGATAAATAGTCTGGCCAAGCTTGGGTTTTTTTTTCATTGAGAAATATTGATAAACAATGACGTTATTATTATTCAAATAAAGTGCTACTGTTGAAGCATGGCGAATTGGTGACGTTCTGGCAATAGGGTCATCTGAAGTGAACAATTAAAAAATGAACTTTTAGTATAATAATAAAACTTTCGTATAACCGGATACTTTTTTGAAATTTTCAAAATTATGGAAATGGCAAGCTGTAGAAAAAAAGTTTATCGCCGAAAAACGACTTTAATCATTTTTATTAACAAATGGATAAACATGTCAAAAAACCATCAGACCATGCAATAGAGAATGTTCATAACTTGGTCAATATTTAGAATTTTCACGAAATCTTTGTTGCAAATGAAAATTAAGACTCTAGGCTATAAAATGACGTGAAAAAAATCGTATGTTCGAAATTTAAAAACTTTTTTTCCGGTTCCCGTTGAACTGAATCACTACATTCCTTCTGTACCCCTCCCCTCATGGGCAAAAACATTATTCAAATTTCTCAAATTAAAAAAAAGTTGCAACCTAAAAATGGGTAATTGAAACCTTGAACCTCCTCAAGATGCAAACCTTCTTACCGATTTCTACGCGATCGAGTTACGACATCTGGATTACAATACTCCATTTACAGACAAAATATTACCCGAGTATCCAAAATTTCCAAAACTTATATCGTAGCGACATTTTTCGCGAAAATGTTAACCCCCTTTAAAATACCCTTTTGACAATGTCCGCAAAATTTCATTCAAATTCACTATCTACGATGATGTCCGTAAAAAAATCTTCACCAGATGTCACAAAAACTATCAAAGTCGCAAACACCAAAAGGCATTTTTTCGAACGGTATACATTTTTTAAGGGGGAGAATCTCTTTAGACGCCCGAAAATGAGTCATTTTTCGCGAATTTTTTTAAAGGTAATAAAATTATCCCATAATTTAAAAACGCAGACTTTAACTTTCAAGTATTCAATTTTTTTTTCTTTTTTGAACAAAACAAAATGGCGGCGTATACGGTATTCCTTTAGGCGTCTTTCGAAAAGCTACTCATGTTATAGCTCAAAAAGTTATTGATCGATCTGGCTGAAATTTTGGTAGTTTCTTATTATAACATTATTGGAAGGATATACCTAAAGTCTGACGGTTATCGCGTAAATAAATTACCTTTTTGGGGTAAAAATTGTCGAGAAAATGATCAAAAATATGAAAATTCGATTACAAAGCCTACATAATTTTTAGTTTTTTTACATTTTCATATTTTTATAGGTATAATGTTATAGTGAGAAACCTCCCAAAATTTCAGCCAGATCGATCAATAACTTTTTGAGCTACAACATGAGCAGTTTTTCAAAAGACGCCTAAAGGAATATTTTACAATGCCGCCATGTAGTTTTGTTTAAAAAAGAAAAAATGTTGACACCTAAAAGTTGTAATAGGATAAATGTCAAAATTTAAAAGTGACGCGATTATTTTGTCACATCTAAAAAAAATCATGAAAAATGACTCATTTTCGGGCATCTAAGGGGATTTCCCCCTTAAAATCTGAAGGCCTTTATCGATACTCACGAAATCCATTCAGGACATACTTCCCGTGACAAATTTCTGTGTGCAAAAAGTCAGCCAGGTATGAAAAAAACCATTAAAGTTTTTGTGTATGCGAAAAAAATTCGGCGTGCACATCAATTTTCTTCCAAATGTCTTTCGGAATATATTTCCAGTGAGGGGGGTTCTCACTTTAAACGCTAAAAAAGGCTATTTTCATGAATTTTTTTGATAGGTTTATATCATAGATATTAATATAAAAGTTATTACACTTAATAAATACACTTTCGAAATTCATTGAAAAAATTTATTTATTTATTTTAGTCACTATTTATATACGAAAATGGTAGTTATTAAATGTCCTAAAAATGGTGGGTCTGCACTGTTGATGAAATCTCGGAGATGGATCATCCGAAACAAAAATATCAAACGACTTTAAATTCAGTATGTTAATAGCTATAGCGCATATCATGCGATTTTTGATATATGCAAAAATAACAAAATGGCGTACATTTTTCGAAAAAACAAATAAAACGTTTTTTTCACCGTTTTTGGCAAAAAAGTAAATATCAAAATTTTAAAAATCCTTGATATGCGCTATAGCCATAGTTGTAAGTACTATGTGGTTAAAGTTTCATAAGGATGGGTTCAGTAGTTTCGAAGATTTTATCAAGAAGCCGTCAAGAAACGTTGTTTCGAGAAAAACGCGTTCAAAGTTTGTTTGGGTTACAAAAATACATTAAAAATTTTTTTAAAACCTCTTTCGGAAGTTTATTTATTAAGGCGGGATATACATTTAGACAGGGAATAAATAAGCAAGATTGAGGGATTTTTTAAACTAAGAAATACTTTTTCTACAATTATCAAACTTTAGGTATACTTCAATAGTATATTTAAGTATACAAAACAATTTTTTAATATTAATTCTTCATTAAAATGACGGAGCTGTAGCAGAGTGTTACAGCAAGGTCGCCGCGGGAGTTGCGAATTGGCGTGCGGTCTAGCTTCCCGTAGACTTTCATTTGCAAAAATGTTCAAACATTTTTTCACTTCAAACATGTATAGTTTCTATGTGACGGTAATTAAAATGTAGAAAATGCAAATTTAAGAAAATGGCACGCATTTACAACAAAAAATAAACATTTCACGCAACATTTCTGTAAAATGTGGATTAAAAAAGTCGTTTTTTTCCAATTTTTCAAAAACAATTCTCGTCAACTAGAAGATACCAATATTATCAATATTTCTACCAAGTTTCAACCCAATCGGCTTTTCGAATTCCGCTTTGAAACTTTAGAAAAATATTCTACATGTATAGTTCTATCGTTTAAAGAAAAAAAATTGATCGATTTTTTGATCGTTGTAAATGCATATCTTGCCTCAAGTGTAACAACTTTTATATCAATATCTATAATATAAAACCTATCGAAAAAAATCATGAAAATATTTTTAGCGTCCAAAGTGAGAAGACCCCTTAAAACACACGAAAAAATCACGAAAACAAAGCTTCCTGCCGCATGGGAAGGAAAGAATGAAGAAAAATTAATAAAAAAAAGCTCCACCCACACACGTTAGGTTCGATAATAACCCGCTGACCGACAAAATGTGTACACGTCGACTGAATAACTGCATCTCGTGTTCGAGTTCGGGAACACACAATTTTCAACATAACGAGATACCGTTGACCGCACAATAGCCCGCGGGATATATTCCGGGCATATTGGACCACCGAAATGTATCGTTTTGTGCAGTCTCTGCGGGTTGAAAACCGTGACTAGTCGACCATCAGGACTCTCTCTCTCTCTCTCTCTCTCTCTCTCTCTCTCTCTCTCTCTCTCTCTCTCTCGCCCCCCCCTCTCCTGTTCCTTCGTAATTACGTGGTTGTCAAAATTGTTTTCCTCATTTATGGCACTCTCACGGACACAATGGAAGATCGAAGGGTCATTTCGAAAAGAGCTAGCGAACCAATCCCATATCATATCGTGGCAAATTTTCCACAAAAATGGAAAATAATACAGAGAGCAGCGTCCAATCCTGATAAATTGTTCGGAGCCTCTACGGTTCGTGAGCACTCGACGATTCATTCCATTTGCTTTGTACCACAAAACACGCGCACCCTCGATGTTCAATGTTCATTAACTCGGCGCAAGCTTGAGGCCCAAAAAACAGGTCGATTTTCAATATCTTTTCCGATGACAGTATTGGGATTACGCTTTGGAGCTTTTACGCACAATTTACCCATAGTCTCGTCAAGTTTGGGTTTTCTATATTGAAAAATATTAATTAAGAACGAACGAGAGAAAGAAGAAAATGAGATTGAAGCTTGCATTGTTGGAAAGCAACGACTTTTTTAAGGGGTAACGTGGGTTTCGAAGTAAAAAAAAAAGCATATTTTCTCCACTTAAGGTAATACGAGCGCGCACTCTTGATTTCCATAGATTTTGTTTAAATTTCAACCAGACATTGTTCATATCATTATGCATGTTTGAGTGGAATTTCAGAACAGTCGACTATTTCGATTGGGAGATAATGGGTTTTAAAATTGCATTTTTTAACACTGCAGGGTCTTCATTGAAATTTAGACAGAATAATTTTCCGTAAAAATATTTGTCCCCTATAATAAGAAGGCATATGGCAACACCGCAAAACAGAATCAATATTTCAAGAAAAAAATAATCATCGTGTTCCTCAAGTTAAAAATGTTGTCATAAAAACATATTTACATTATGAATATTAATATTTTATATTGTTTATGTTATCTTCATTAACAAATAAAAGTGTTGGTTCATTCGTAACTAATTAAAAACTTGGTTCGATTAAAAATCACTTCCAAATAAAAATTTGTTTTGCAGTATTATTTTAAATATGCCGCGCAAACTCACGTCATTGGATACATGGAACGATGCGGTGTTGCCATATGTCTTCTTAATATAAGGGACAAATATTTATTACGGAAAATAATTCTGTCTAAATTTCACTGTAGACCCTGCAGTGTTAAAAATTGCATTTTAAAAACCCATTATCTCCCAATCTAAATAGTCGACTGTTCTGAAAGTTCACTCCAACATGCATAATGATATGAACAATGTCTGGTTAGAATTTGAACAAAATCTATACAAAAAAAAGATTGCGCGCTCGTATTAACTTAAAAGAAAACAAATACATCAATTATTTTATTCAAAATGTTAAGCACATAAAAGAGCAACATTTGAACAATTAAAAAAAAAATCATCCAAAAATTTGGGAAATTCAGCTGGTGGGACCTGGTTTCCGGATACCCCTAAAAAAAGTTTTTCCAAAAAAAATTGAAATATATATATTTCACAATAAGAAAGAATCAATGTTTTTTTCGCCCACGGAATATTGCTGTTCGGTTATCCGAATTTTCGATTATCCGACAGGCGCCCGGTTCCAATTGATTCGGATAATCGACACTCCACTGGATATTTTTCATTGACGCGTCGCCTTCTTCTTCCCCCGTCATTGTGACTCACATCAAAGCAGTTATTCGAGCTCGCGGAAGAAAAAAAAGATAGACGGACGGTCGTCTCTGGCCTGACGTTCTTTTCTCGCAATTTCGAGTCAAGCACGTGTTATATCGCAGGGAATTTCTATATATATGCATATATATAACCGAGTATATTACCGAGCTCAGCGTGACCGTATCTCTTACATGCGTGATAATGCATCACGAGCCCTCCGGGCCCCACAGGGTGCAACGTGTACCCAGGTAGGAATTGACGATGAAAAAAGGGCTCGCCAAGCTCTGAAACAAGGCTCACATTTTTTAATTCAGGCTAAGCACCAGCCTGATTTCAGGCCTAGCTCAACCTCTGAATGATAACGCGGTTTCAGGCTCTTGAACACAGGCTTGACCAAAGGCTGGTAAAGAAGACTGTACTAAGCCTGAAACGACGAAACAACAAGGCTCAAAACGAGCCTTAATGAAACCTTCACGAGCATTTATGACCAGGCTTTTCCCAAACTCTTCCCGAGGCTATATGAGGCCTGTTTTTAGTTTTCTATATTCTACATTGGGGTAAATTTAATAAATTTATAAAGAATTCATTTGATTTATTATATGTATTTATTATTTGTTATATTATTTGTTACAAAATATATATAAAAAATATTTTTAAAAACAATACTTTATTTTATTGCGTACTTTTATTTTCGTATATACTTTTTTGTGTACCTCATAAATATCGATAAAAGCATATGTTTAAATGTTCTGAGCTGCCTCCTTCGCTTTCGTTTTTCGTGCCTTCGCACCCGACAAATTTATTGCTAAATTTTTTTTTTCATAAAAGTACAGAAAAAATATTATTTTAAACTTATTTTATTTTATCACAACCTGAAACAAGCCTGCATCCAGCCTTGATTTTTCAGTCTCAAAATTCACCGGCTGAATAAAGCTTGAAATAACCCTGAGTTTAGGCTAAGCAGCCAGTCTTGGTTCCAGGCTGCTCCAAACGATGCAATGAAACCTGGGCCAGGTCTGTCTCACTCAGGCTCGGTGAAACAAGGCTCGCACAAGCTTGTTTCCATCGTCAGCCTTTTGATTTCCTACCTGGGTACGTGGCCGTGTGTCGTCGTTGTCGCGTATATAAAGTGCACGTCTCTTTGAGAGCCCGAGCTAAACTACATACATAGCGCGCGCGGGCGCGGGGATAACTTAACGCACACACACATTATCTCGCAATTTTTTTCCCTCGTCGAATCGGATCCCTCGCACAGACGACCGCCCGCAGAAAATACAGACGACGAAGACGAGTCAACCGCCCGTGTCTTTTTCCCACGTCTATATATGTATATAATTGCGTATACATATTTGTATATGTATATATATATGGTATATATTGGCACGAATTTAATCTCCATTTCTTTTCTTTTTTCTCACCATCTAATCATCTACTAAAAAGAAAATAAAAATTGTCGCGCCAGCTGCGAGCGGTCAAAAAATATTTAGCGGTTGCTCAAGCCTCGCAAAAATTCAAATTGTCATTTAAAAAATCGACTGTTTTTTCCGTTCACTTCTCACCCATACATTTTACGCTTTATAATTTTTAAATTAAGCTCGCGAAAGCTCTAGCCTGCCAATGAATATTTAGTGGTCGGTCAAGAGCTTCGAAATTTCCAGTTGTCCAATTGATGCAAACTTCAACACCATTTTTTCTTGTAAGGTAAAAAAGATTATTGACAAGTATTGATGCGAGGCATCTAGATATTCCTTTTGGACGTGCACTTGGACGTGCCTTTCCGGCCACTCTGTATACATATATACACCAATACACACACATATATGTATACATACATATATGTGTGTGTGACGCAAAGACCAACTCCTTTCTACGTACGACAGTTAACGCACAGTCAGGTACCAATGGACGTTCAAATTGGCCACATTTTCCAATCGATGACGCTTAGCTGCACTTTCTCTCTCTCCCTCTCTCGTTCACCCTCGTCTTTGTACATCCGCGCTGCAAGGGATGAACGAACGTGTACACACACACACACATACACACACACACACACATACAGGTCTGCAATTTGCGTCACTCTTTTATGGCACCTTTCGCCCCCTTTCTTTTTCCCTTTTTCTCCATTTCGTTGAATTTCCGCGAGGTGCGCTATACGTGACACCGAGCAGACGGACATGAGAACTCTGTGTCCACGTATCTCTTCTTACTTGAATTACGGTTATTACGTTAGGACAGAAAAAAATGGCGTTCTGAATTGTGCGACACATCGGGGTTTGCACGTTGGAACGGCGTGAATTGCACGGGGTTTTTCCGTTTAGAGATTCATTGATGTACTTACGTGTGGGACGGGACCCCTGCACCTATGCGTAAATCTGTGTAGAAAAGCCCTGGTGGCTCTCGCTCAAACCTGTGACTAATTGATCAAACTCGTTACTCCTCGTGGGTTCTCTAATCTCCTAGGGAATCTAGCGAGCCTCTCTCTCTCTCTCTCTCTCTCTCTCTCTCTATATATATATATATATATATATATATATATATATATATATATATATATATATATATATATATATATATATATATATCTGTGACTCTCTCTCTCTCTCCAGCTCTCTCGCGTTACTGGACCATCTCGACCAGAGAAACCCTGCTAGCATCTACACAGGTGATCTGGGGCCGCCTCCAACCCGAGCGTAAACTCTGCTCTCCTCTTGCGCGCCCTGGTGACCATTAACGCAATCCACGATGCACATCGATGCAATCTCTGCGCTCTGTCCCGAACACTCGCTTCTCTCTCTCTCTCTCTCTCTCTCTCTCTCTCTCTCTCTCTCTCTCTCTCTCTCTCTCTCTCTCTCTCTCTCTCTCTATCTTTCTCTCCGGTAGTCTGTATTCGCTGTGTGCTTTCGAATGATCGATTCGGATTGCTTCCGTCCGCTCTCGCGTTCATACTCACCGATCTATACCGCGCCTCGGCGCCGATTCCGTTGCTTTGCCCGAGCGTTCTGGGCAGCCGCGCTACCGCGTCGCCATTGCCTGAGAACGACAGCGAGCGTCGCGTGTCGCGATTTATAGTACCGACCTGCCCATAACAGCCACGCACATGTATATATATATATATGCATATGTATGCATATGTATATACATTCATACGGAAGGAGGGATAATTCCGATTACCCAGTTTCACGAAAATTGACTGAATATCGACTACAGTTACGTGATTCAGCAACGAAAATAACGACACATAAATATAATAACAGGGAGACATTTTATACGTCATCTGTCAATTACAAAAAAAATGATTTCGAATTAAAAAAAAAAGAAATCGTTAATATAAGCACGAATTTAAAATAAACCGTTTCAGGCCCGTTGAAGCCGAACTGGAAATCACAAAATCATTAATAGCATTATTGGACATCAAGATGATCAAAATCGTCGAAAAATATGATTAATTAAAAAAAAAAAATAGAAGGAAAAATGGGCCCACGATGAAACTAGTCTTAAAAATCATAGAATGGGTCACTCTATGTTGGAGAATTTTTTGAAAAAATAAAAAGAATCAATCGTCTTTAAGAAAAATAGTTTTCATTTTGGAAGTAAAAAAAACGTTGACATTGATAATAGATCATTTTTTTCTTATTTTTTGACGAGAGTATGCTTCAAAATGGAAAATAAATTATATTGTTCCATTTGTCGATATCTCAATTAGTTCAGGTGTTATCAGCGTTTAAACGTTTCCGAAACTTCTGAAATCGACATTTTTTGGAAAATTATAACTCCTAAACGAGAAGAGATAAAAATCTGAAAATTGGTGTGGGTATTCCTTTCATGGGGTACAAGTTTACAAATTTTTTTTTTAATCAGGAAAACCGAAAATGCCCGGGCTCACGGGCTGGCTGAAATGGTGTGGAACATCCCACACATAATAATATTGTTATATTTTTTTTTTAAATCCTAGATTCCATTATACAGGGTCTGCCTCTAATTACTTTCCCACCATATTCTCCTTCTTAATAATATCATTACATATACGATATTTATGTTAATAATGTATCGAAATCCAACCTACGGTTTCCCAGGTGAGAAAATATAATAATAATAATAAAATATTATAGCAATAATTATACTATTATTATCATCATTATAATTATCGTGAAATTTGAGTCAGTGGGTCGATAATAAATAAATCAATAAATGATTTCCTTCTTTTCTCTCCGCGTCCGTGTGCTCGAGAATAACTCTTCTACCTAGAAACGGAGGGTATTCCAGGTTTTTTACACACATTTATTCACTATTTTACTCAAAGAAATTTACACAACGTTTGTTCGTCGTTCGACTCCATTGGAGGTCGTATTTTTTGGTCTCCCTCTTCCTCTCTCCTTCACTTTCTCTCTCCCTCTTTCTTTGTTGGTTAGTTTCGTAATCTACGTATAGTACGCACTGGAGAACGGTACGGGAATAATATTGCGAGAACGTAATCTGAGAGCGTCGCAACGCCGGGAGAAAGAGAGAGAGAGAGAGAGAGAGAGAGAGAGAGAGAGAGAGAGAGAGAGAGAGAAATGTCGAGACTGTACAGTTAACCACGGCTGGCAGTCTTTCGAGAACGGAGCTTTTGGCTACTAGCACATGGATCTGCAACCAACATACGAAAATACACATGTGTGTGCATCGAGTAACAGCTAGAGCAGCCGTTACATGTAAACGTATATATTGCATGAAGTCGCCCTTGCTTATCGAACAGGCGAAAACCGACTAGGATTTTCCTAAAGAAGTTTGCATCGTTGTAATGCAACGACATTATTTTTCTTCTAGTTTTCAATATTCCTTATGCCAGATCAAAGCCCCAACAAATTTTTTTCAACATCCTCATTGGAGACCTACAACCTAACCCTAAAAAATGTATTCTGGATGTCAATAAAAATGGAGGTAAAGGAAATAAAAAAGAATTTCCGTTCCTCTGCAACGATGCAGTCTTGAACAGTATCCGGGATTTTTATAACTCGTCGTGGTCCTTTGCTCCACGTCCCTGTGTATATGTGCTCGCTGCGCACTGCGTAGAAGTCGGGTGAATTCCGCAGTCGGCCGAGAAGAGCGAGGCAGAGAGGGGGAGAGAGAGAGAGAGAGAGAGAGAGAGAGAGAGAGAGAGAGAGAGAGAGAGAGAGAGAGAGAGAGAGAGAGAGAGAGAGAGAGAGAG
>OX101783.1:10179621-10334993 GCA_944452715.1 Ophion slaviceki | reverse complement strand
AATAAACTGATTCTCTTGAAATTTGAACCACATATTGTAAACATGATTAGCAACAAAATGACCCTCGATGGTTTAACATTTTTATTTTTACTCTTTTTTTTGCGAAAAACGGCGAAAAACGTGGTTTTTTAACTTTTTTCGTTTTTCATCTTCCCTTTTTTTCATTTTTTGATAAGAGTATATCCGAGGGTCATTTTGTAGCTGGTGTCAAACTGAATCTAATGGACTTTGATTTTTTTTTGTTTTAGACAAGCCGTTGCCGAGTTGTGATGGAGCTACCTAGCCTACCTATTTTTGAGGCGCTACGTTAAACTATAGTTTTTGTACTTAAAAATGAACAAAAATCAATTAAACTTTTTTTAATGTATTTCAAGACTATTTATCAAGCCCAACCACTTTTATATTCATATGTTTTATAAAATCCTTTAAAAAAATCGCGAAAATAGCCTTTTTCCGTGGCTTCAAAGTGGACTGGCCTCTTGAAAGCTTGAACATGCAGAAATTATGCTATTTCTGGCAGTTTTAAAATCGTGACGTAACGCAAACTTCGCCCCCCCCCCAACGTACATAATCCGTAATTCCTGGCCGATACCCCCCCCCCCCCCCACCCAATTGCGTTACGCAATTCGCGTACGGTCTCTTATCAGAAAAAAAAATGTTTTTCTTTTATATGCTGTAGTATAGACACACAGAATGACGTCCGCGAAAACTCTGCATGCCTCACCGGCTGAAAACAATAGTAATTAATTCACTAAATCAATGCATTTAACCCGCACCATATAGGGAATCCGTGCGGATCAAACTTTGTGACGGAAATAATAATAGTTCGCGATAACATACGGAACTATGTGAAAGCATTAAATAACAAAAAAAACTGTCGCAGTCACGTGTGTTCCGTAAAAAAATATAGGTTACGGGACATTTCGAGCAGATATTATCGATCGAATCGACTAATTTTCGCGTTCGTTAGCCGCGTCTGCCGTGACGGGAGAGGTAGGGTAGATTTCTCAACGCCGCATGCCGTCAGCTATGCTCGTATTCGGGAGGCCGAATCGAGCCGGTCAATTTGAAACAATTCCCTCCCGTATCATCGTTATTATTATGCCTAGATGTATTCTATTTTGCTTTTTTTTTCAGGTTCGGAAATTTACAAACTGTCTGTTGACTAGTCATGCCACTGGTACTAGCTTACGGCGGCTCTGGGCGCAACGGGACGTCAGGTTAGATTAGCGAAGTGCGGATAGGGAGTGATAGGAAAGGTTTCAATTGAGAAGGGCAACACGCAAAAATCTGCAAGGGTATACGTTGGGGCTGGGGAATTATATATATATATATATATATATATATATATATATATATATATATATATATATATATATTGAAATGTTGAGAGCGGAGCATTCAATGCCCCGTTGATTGTCTGTCGAAAAGCGGGCATAATCTTTTGACTGGAATAAGAGAAAGAAGAAAAGATAAAAATGTAAACTGTCTGCGAGGTGGAAGAGTCAGGGATTGCTCAGACTTTCTCTCTCTCTCTCTCTCTCTCTCTCTCTCTCTACCTTTCATTCCCATTTAATATATTAACATCTCTTTTCGGTCCATCGACTTGTCCTTTCTGTTTTCTGTTGATTCAGTTTTCGGGTTTCAGAATCGTTATCTTGGATTCAAATTCCGTTAATTTTCATTAGAACGTTTTCATCTCATCTTATATTGTTAAGTCTATCGAATTCATCTTAGGCGTATGATTTCATTTTTGTTTATAATGCGTCGTTATTTTTATTTACATCGAGTGTTTAAGTTCACGTATAATTTCTTTTTCATCCCATCGCATTTATATTGTCTAAGTTTACTCTTTTATCTTACATTTATAATTTCAAATTCGTTGTACATACCAAGTCTCTATTTTTGTACAGTTCGCGGTTTATTTTGATTTTATATTCTATCTCCTGGCATCTTATATTGTATATTTTCTCCTTTGTATCGAATCCTTATTTTAAAAATTTCCATTTATTTGTTCTTGTATTTATTTCAATCTTTATCTTTGCCCGAGAGTTTAGCGGGGCATAAAAAACATTATTAATCAAGCAATCCCTCTTTTTATCACTCTTTCTCTCTCTGTCTAAGTAAGTCGACATGTAAAATTACTCTGTTATCTTGTATCTATCGATTTAATTTCGTCTCATATCAAGTCTTTATTTTGTTTAATTCGTAGTTTGTTTTGATCTGATTGGATACTATATTATTCATTTTATGTTCCATATGGAATCCTCAGTTCTTTAATGTATGTTTATTTGTTCTTATTTTTATTTCTATCTTTATAATTGCCTGAGAGTTTATCGGGGCCGAACTCTCTCTCTCTCTCTCTCTGTCGAGCTCTGCGAATAAGAAAGCGCTCACGCCCACATATGTATACGCTGCATTCGAATTTGGCTATAAAGATAGAGCGTTTTGGGTAAGCACGAGTGTTTTCGATTGTGATCGAGCCCCGTGCGTGTGCGAAAGTATATATATATATATATATATATATATATATATATATACACAGGATGTTAGGAAGGTCGATGTAGGCCTTAAGGGGGTGATAGGTCACCTCGTTAGGAACATGTCTAGCCTAGGTTACCTTAGTCCAAAGTCAAAGGATTTCGCGTTATCATGGTAGTATGATTTTTGTAAAATTTCCCAAAATTAGGTACTAACTGCTACATAATATCCATACAGACGATAATTGATAACTAAAAACTCATTTGCGTCTCAGCTCAATGTGTATTCAATCGACAAACACCAATACAATCATTTGTATCCACACAACTAACTAAATGGGATGTGTCGAATAATTGAAAACTTGTCAAAAAATAACTCAAGGGGTTAGGCCACTCTAGAGGCCGAAAAATATACTTTTGGGGATTTTTTTTCAGAAAAACTCTACAAAATAAATCGAGATTACAAAAAAGGGTATTTATCATCCATATCAGTGACTGTATACAATAATTTTTTTGAAGCGATTAATTTCAAAATGGCGGCTTTGCAGCGTTTATCTCAAAACTGCGTTTATTAAGTTGGCCGGAAACACAACTCAGACAATTTTCAAACGATTCACTTAAAATGTTGAATATATCTTGAAAAATACATTGTCCATGGAAGTACGTATTATTGTTGGGAAATTTCTCAAAATTAGGTATTAAGGCCTTAAGCCACTCTAGAGGCCGAAAGAATAGGCTTCTTGGGGATTTTTTTTTTCAGAAAAACTACAAAATTAATCGAGATTACAAAAAAGCGTATTATCATACATATCAGTGACTGTATACAATAATTTTTTTGAAGCGATTAATTTCGAAATGGCGGCTGTGCACGCTGCACAGCCGCCATTTCGAATTCAACAATTATCTGACGATTTTTTAGGCAAATTTTTGGAAAGTGAAAAATTTGCCTAAAAAATCGCCAAATAATTGTTAATAACAAATGAACTATGCAATATAAATAAAAAATCCTACGTACTTCCATGGGCAATGCATTTTTCAAGATATATTCAACATTTCAAGTGAATCGGTTGTAAATTGTCTGAGTTATGTTTCTGGCCAACTTAAAAAATGCAGTTTTGAGATAAACGCTGCACAGCCGCCATTTCGAAATTAATCGCTTCAAAAAAATTATTGTATACAGTCACTGATATGTATGATAACACGCTTTTTTGTAATCTCGATTAATTTTTTCAGTTTTTCTGAAAAAAATCCCCAAAAAGCCTATTCTTTCGGCCTCTAGAGTGGCTTAAGGCCTTAATACCTAATTTTGAGAAATTTCCCAAAAATAATACGTACCATGATAACTAGAAACCCTTAGACTTTGGACTAAGGTGACCTAGGTTAGATATGTTCCTAACGAGGTGACCCCTTAAGGCTTTGCATCGACCTTTCTAACATTTGTTTGTATGGGAAAACATTAACTAACTACGTCCCAATACACACACACACATATATATATATATATTAGGGTGATTCGTTTCAGGGCAACTTTTTTGTTTTTGGCCCATCGTGCCCGAAAACCTTTAGTTGGTACCCAAAAACGAACTTTCGTGAAAGGGGGGTGTTGTCAAAAAATATTTAGAGGTCGCGAATCAAAATCGAAGGTTTCCCATTTGATTAACATTGAAAAAAATATTTTTCTCATTATTAGTGTTACCATTCCGCGAATTCTGATATCGCGATATTTTCCAAGTGGGTTCTCATAGGAAATATGATACTCCACAATAAAGTTCATTGAGCCATGGCCGTAAATTCAACCGTTTCAGCGGCATCATTATTTGAAGTGAATATTGTGCAAAATATATATTCAAACGGCTGTAACGCCTAAGCTATTAGATATATCGAAAAAATTCAAATGAGAATTTTGTAGAGAAAGTAATTTGCTACAAAAAAGTCTTACAAGCCGAGCCCGAAAATTCAACTCTTTCTCAGCTACAGATGGATGAAGTAAAACAAATAGATTTTTTTTAAACAAAAAAAAAATCTATTCATTTTACTTCATCCACCTATAGCTGAGAAAGAGTTGAATTTTCGGGCTCGGCTTATAAGACTTTTTTGTAGCAAATTACTTTCTCTACAAAGTTCTCATCTGATTTTTTTTCGATATATCTAATAGCTTAGCCGTTACAGCCGTTTGAATAGATATTTTCATACAATATACACTTGAAATAATGATACCGCTGAAACGGTTGAATTTGCGGACATGGCTCAAGGAACTTTATTGTAAAGTATCATATTTCCTATGAGAACCCACTTGGAAAATATCGCGATATCAAAATTCGCGGAATGGTAACACTAATAAAGAGAAAAACATTTTTTTCAATGCTAATCAAATGGGAAACCTTCAATTTTGATTCGCGACCTCTAAATATTTTTTGACAACACCCCCCTTCCACGAAACTTCGTTTTTGGGTGCCAACTAAAGGTTTTCGGGCACGATGGGTCAGAAAAAAAAAGTTACCCTGAAACGAATCACCCTAATATATATATATATATATATATATATATATATATATATTTAGGGCGCATGAGTCGTATCGAAGCTTGGTTTTGTTTATTCGCGATTGAAACTTTGGTCTGCAGCACTTTCGCTCAGCACGATGTAACGGAAAGCTTTCCAGCTTTGAGTAGAAGTGTAAGAGAGAGAAAGAGGGAGAGAAAGAGGAAGCGAAGCACACAAATACGAACCAATTCCGGGATGAGATCGATATGCCAGTCACATTCCAAGTTCTCAGGGACTATACGACTAGAGTGAGAGTGAGAAAGAAAGAGAGAGAGAGAGAGAGAGAGAGAGAGAGAGAGAGAGAGAGAGAGAGAGAGAGAGAGTAGTGATACTTCCGGGACGAACGATAATTTACTTCCGATTCAAGACACGTGCAATTTCTCCTATTCCCTCCATCTTTCTCGTTCTCTCCGCACGGAGCGCGGCATGCTCGGCTTTGATGTTCTTCAATCTTCCGTACTACTTGCATCTCTCTCTCTCTCTCTCTCTCTCTCTCCCTCTCTCTCTCCCTCTCTCCCTCTCTCACGGCTTTCCTCGTTTCGCGATGTACACGCATACACGCACACATCACATTCTGAACAACGTATAGATACATCTGAGCCCGAAGATTTGTATCTCCCGGGACTCGACTCTCGATTCGGGTCACGTCGGTAATAATCCATCAATTATTTTATTAGCAAGGCCGAAACACGTCCTGTCCCCGGATAGATACATACATACACATATATATATTAACCCTAGGACTCAACACATGGGTACCCCAAGCCCCACATAATTAAAGAGAAATGCTAAAATAATTTTTCTCGCTTTGTTCAGTCGCATTTTTCACGCTGAAAAATTCATAATACGCTTTTCTCGCATATCATATTCCATTCTTCAGTCTTTCAGCGTGCGAATGAAAAAAAAAACTATCTACGACTGACAGTCGTTAGCAGCTTCGATTCGAACTACTGGAGTGCACGTAACCCCTGTGTAGGATTTTGTTTCGTACAGATAGTGTAGGGTCCTTGGGTCGAAATAAAAATAATACAAAATGTGTTTAAAAGTCAATAAAAATGATTTTTGTCGGATAAATCAATTCCCTGGTGGAGGGAATACATTGATTTATTTGACATTTTTTTACATTCGATGCGAAAGCTCAGGATTAAAGCATCATAGCGCCACCATGCAGCAGCTTGCGTTTTTGCTGTCTAGAACAATAACGAATCTATTTTAGGACTCGTAATGAGACTAATCACGCGGTAACATTTTTCAATGCGTGTTGTAACTATTTTTTTTATTTGAGTCCTGGACTTTGTGATTTTTAGCAAACATTAGGAAAGAACCTACAAATGGCTTGCGCTTTTTAAATGTCCAGTTGTAAAGGTCATATATATATATATATATATATATATATATATATATGTATGTATATATATAAAAACGTTCTTTGATACGCATTCATCAGGACGAGTACCACGAGCCGAAAACACCAGGAAATTCCCACTTCAATTTCTTTCTCATTCTCTCTCACTCCCTCTCTCAAGCGAAGGGATTTTGGATGAACTCTGAGCCATTCTAGACCTGTTTCGTAACATCCGGCCCGGAATCTTCAAAGACAATCCCCACAATTGCTCAGAGTCCGCCGTGAACCCGGAGCGCATATACATCCCAGCTATATACGGAGCTTTGCTTAAACCACGAGCAGCAGTCTGTACGAAAAGATACAGGAAGGCTGAAGCACCGAGAGGAGAGGAGGAAGGAGAGGAGGAGAAAGGAAAAGGGCTATACGGATCTCTCGAATTTTCGTATCGCTGTATAGGAAGAGAAGGATGTACGAGGAGTGAAGGAGAGGAGAGGGTGATCCTTCGAGATCCCAAGTAGAAAGCGAATCACCGGAAAACACACACACACCCACACACTCACCTACACACACTCACCCACCCACACACACACACACACACACACACACACACACACACACACACACACACACACGCACGCACGCACGCACGCGCGCGCGCACACACACACACACACACACACACACACACACACACACACACACCTACACACGCACCTACACACTCACACACACACACACACACACACACACACACACACACACACACACACACACACACACACACACACACACACACACACACACACACACACACACACACACACACACACACACCCCCACACACACACACACCTACGCACACGCATACACCCACACACTCACACTCACCTACGCACACACACACACACACACACACACACACACACACACACAGAGTCAAAACCGCGCACCTCCTTCAACTGTATCCTAATACCAGACGAATTGGCCGTCCGGTTGATCGAACGTGAGTTAAATGCCAATGTATTTTAATTAAATGTACCTATATATACGGGGCTAACTGGGCTTAGAGAAGCAAAAAGAAAAAAAGTAACACTTGACCGCGAAAACAGGAGGCAATAATTGAAATTGACTGGGCGTTCTTCACTTTATTACAATGATTTTTGTTTTACGGTCGTGATTGATCGAGTGACAGCGCTGAGAAAAGAATTGCTTGGAAAAATAGACAGTAGGGTACTTGGCTCAATCGTACAATGGACATACCAAACGTGTTGGCTATGCGAGATTAGAGAAAATTTGGTGCTGCAGTTTCGTAAATTATTCGAAAAGTAACTGTTTTGTCGTATTTTACTAATATTTCGGTCGCATTGATGAGGCTCTAATGTGGTCAGTAGTGCATAGTTGTATTGTTGAGTAGTATGCACGAAAAGCTCTGCGTCGAGTTGAACCACAAAAGGTCGAGGTAGAAGAATTTTTGCTGAGGAGAGTAGTGGAATCACGAGGCCGGGATATTGATAACATTTAATACATAGTCTTGCCAGGTTTTGGAGCTTTTTTATTGGCAAATGTTGATGAACAATGATGTTATTATTATTTAAACAAAGCGCAGCCGTTGCTGTATGGGCAATCGGTGTAGGTGGTTCTGACAACTAGGGAGACCTGAGATGAAAAATTGAAAATGTACTTTTAGTGTAGTGAAGGAAGTTTCGTATCGTCGGATATTTTTTATTTATTTGGAAAAATACAACAATGACAATGTGTAGGAAAAAATCGATTTTCGATCGAAAAAAACAACTTGAATTATTTGTCATTACCCAATGGATAGACATATAAAAAACAATATTGCTAAATCCTAATTGCCTATTTTTTAAATTTATGATCCATACAATGTGAATATGTTAACAATTTATTCATTTTACATTCGACTTACACGAGAAAAACACATACATTGCCCAACACCACTGATCGTTTTTGTTCATAATAGAGGGCGTTGCAAAAAACAACAAAAGTCTTTAAGGGGTTATATACAGTCAGAAGGCCCAAAGAGATCGATGTTTCAAGAATTTTTCTTGAGAAGACCTTCACATCTATTAACGTAAAAATTTGTACACATATTATGGTAACTTTCAACTGTATTTTAACATTTTTTATTTATCAAAATAATTATTTTAAAAGCTGCTATAGCTGATCTCCGGGAGCACCTCTAAAAAAAGGCGTCTTGCGGTGAGCACCATATCTTTGGACTGGATCATCTAAAATGAAAAAACCAGAAATATTTCATTAATATAATGGATTATCTTGTAATTGATCGAAGGAATAAGCAAAATAACAATTTTTGACAAAATGGCGGCTTCTAAAAAAAATCGATTTTTGACAAAAATTTAGGCCTTAAATTGTTTATAAAATGGAAAATATTTATCGGTAAGAAAAAACCTTCGATTAATTACTAAAAAATATACTTGAAAAGATTGTGTTAAAATTTGAGACTGATCAGTTCAGACGTTTCCGAGAAATGTTGCTCACCGACTTTAAAAACACAGTTTTCAGAAAAACGCGTTCAAAATTTCAAAAGCACTTTCGAATGCTCTGACACGTCATTACAAATGTGCGTGTAACTTCGAGAATATTCGCCGGATTGACAAGAAATTTTCTGTGTGTGTACTTAAATACATGTACATTACGAAAATAAAATTTAAAAAAATCGATTTTGCGAAAATGTTAACTGTATATAACCCCTTAAGGGAGGACAACACTGTGACAGGTCCTTTTAGTCGATTTATTTGGTCTAGTAGATTATTTATTTCAGATTTGGAAAAGAGTCATGTCATTGAACTTACATTGACCCAATCGCGTGTAGATTTTTATTTAAAAAGAACAAAAATTAACAACGTTATCGAGGTACAATAGAGCTTTGGTATAAAAAATGTGGTCCAACGGCCGGATTAATAACTCGACAATGGTTGGTCTGAAAAATAAAAAACTTTTATAATCTATTAGGAGTACAACTTTGCAGTGACCGTTTTACTTAGAGAGCCACTGCGGCGGAAGTAGTGGCCTTAGCTCAATAAAAAAAGTAGAATTTTAAACTAGAGGCTCTACCAATGTAAACAATTTAAAAAAGCTAACGGATACGTGTATGCATTATAAAGTTATAGGCACTCAAACATGGCAACCTACGAACCGAATTCTCAGCATTTGCGGGAGGTTATGATTTACTTCTTCAACATCAAGAAATCTGCGGCTGAGGCCCACCGTTTGCTTGTAGATGCCTACAGGGAGGATTCTATTAGTGAGAAAACGTGTCGGCGGTGGTTTCAACGCTTCAAAAGTGGAGATTTTGAGGTCGAGAACAAGCATGGTGGCGGAAGGCAGAAAGTTTTTGAAGACGGGCTGAAAGCTGGGCGTTGTGTACTATGAGCTGCTCAAACCATCCGAAACCATCACAGGGGAACTCTACCGACGTCAGTTGATGCGCTTGAGTAAGGCACTCAAAGAGAAACGGCCACAATTCAACGAAAGACATGACAAGGTGATACTGCAGCATGACAATGCCCGACCCCATGTTGCAAATGTCGTGAAAAAGTACTTGGAAACGCTGAAATGGGAGGTTTTATCCCACCCGCCGTACTCTCCAGACATTGCCCCTTCCGACTATCACTTGTTCCGGTCAATGGCACACGATTTGGCTGACCAGCACTTCGGTACTTACGAAGAAGTCAAAAATTGGGTCGATTCCTGGATTGCCTCCAAGGACCAAGACTTTTATCGACGCGGGATTCGAATGCTACCTGAAAGATGGGCCGAGGTCGTAGCTAGCGACGGGCAGTACTTTGATTAAAAAATATGTAGCCACTTTTTTATAATAAAGCCTTAAACTTTTGAAAAAAACGGTCACTGCAAAGTTGTACTCCTTATATATGAATATAGTTCTCGGTGTACGTGTCCGTTTTTAGAAAAAAAATGTTCACAAAATGGCGGGTGTTAAAAAAAAGTGTAATTTTGGCGAAATTTTTGCTAGTATTTGGCCGCTAGAAAAAAAACTAAATTAAAAAAACGGCTAACTGTAGCTCTCTAGCTACAATAGTCCGATTTTAAATTGAAAAAAAAATCCTCAATTAAAGTAACTATCGTTGTACGTAGCCGTTTTCTTTAATTGAGTTTTTTTTTCATAACTCTGACAATTCTGGCCAGCACGTGATAAGTCGTTTCGAAAAAAACGCGATGAAAAGTTTTAGTATACGTAAATTGTTGCGCTACCTGGTCTCACTAAATCGACTGTAACTTTGTCAATGTTCAATATCTTAACTTGAACAATTTTTCACATATTTGTTGATATGTATACTTTGAGAAAATGTATTAAAAAAAACGATTTTTTTTACTCGTCACAGTGGTGTCCCACCCCAAAGGTCGTGATGTAGGCAAGTTGAACCTATTGATTTTCCCAATTAGGATTTTCATCATCAAAATCCCAATTCGTTTTTTCGTTCCTCCTATTTCTTTTCATTGAAATGATCAATTGTCGTTTCGTGGTGCTCGGGTGACCAACGGGCTGTATCATCACCGACGACCATTATCACCGGGAGTACAGATATAGAGCACATTCGAGCCCACACCTGTCCTGATAAGCGTCTATGTGTACTCAGGTGGAGGAGCATTAATGAAGATAACACAGTACTAATACAATTTGCGCGCGCCTTCCTCAATTTCGTTCTCTCCTTTGGGACGAGGTTCCAGGGAATTTCCGCAATAAAGCAAAGATAGCAAAATTTAATAATGAAAAACACGGTGATGTATTGCTCGGAGGCGTGTAATTTTTACATTCCTCTCTCTCTTTCTCTCGCTCCCGCTCTCTTTTTTGGAATTCCCTTCGATATAGGCGTATTATTTATGGATATGTATACATACATATCCACCCACATATATGGACTTTTTTTCGCGATATTACGAACGTTACCGCCGCACAGAGAGGCGCTTATCTCAAGTACCGTTGGTCACGAAGCCTCGTAGCTTTTTTTTCCTACCCTCATAAGAACGACTGAGAAATTCGAACGAAAAAAAAGCCGAAGAGAGAACTTTTGATTTATTCGTCCGGCATAATCCCGCCCGCACCCTCTGTCCTCACCCCGCATTTTTGGGGGTGAAGCGTGGTTCGCGACCGAAACCTCGCGATAGATTGGCGTATATGATTGTTATTATATATATTAGGGGGGTTAAAAAAAATTAATTTTTTTTTCGCGGTACTCAACGGAAAATGATACTACGTTATGAAAAAGCAATTCGTACAAAATTTGAGGGGTCTAAACATTTTTTTAGCTAGTGTTCTGACGAATTTTTTTTTCTCGATTTTTCGTCAATTTTTTTCCCCTGCCAATGGACATCATCATAATATAATTCAAATAATTTGTCCAACTTATGTTGGAAGAGATTTTCGTTCAACGATTGAGTTTGATTTTTCCGTAAATTTTACATATATTGATTCTTAATTTGCAAATAAAAAATGTTTATGGTAAAAAAAATATTCAAATAAAAATAGTGTATTGTTACAGAAGAAATTAAATCAAGACTTACATTGGATAACGCACTAACATTTTCTGCATTGAGATAAAAAAAAAATTAATACTCCGATAGTCATGAGGAAAAAAAACATGAAAAAGGCGTTTGAGCAGTAACTAAAAAATTGTTTGGAACCCTCACACTTTGCAAAACTTTCTTTTTCTTAACATACTAGAAATTTCCGTTGAGAAAAAAAATCGATTTTTTTTAACTACCCTAATATATATACACTATGCCCAACAATTAAAGGATCAAGAAAAAGATCCAAAATTTTTGGGTCATTTTGCAGAAGCTGTATCTCCGCGAAAAATCATTGTAGGACAAAACTAAAAAAAGAAAAGTGAAGCTACAATATTTTAGTTTTTAGATCTTGGGGCACAACATTCGTATTATACGCGTTTTTTGAGTAATCATAAAAAACCAACGAAATAAGAAATTGCCAAATTTTTTCCTCACTTTCAAAAGGTCCACGGACGTTAATAAAACAAATGCAGTTTTTTCACTTCACTTTTCGTTTAGTTTGATTCTTCCTCTTTAATTTGAGCGGCTTACGAGCTCTGTACGATGATTTTTCGCTGAGTTATCGCCGTTCAAAGAAAAAAACAGTCATTTTTGACTTTGGTAATTGATTACTCGGAAACTAAGTATTGCCCATCGGAACTTGACAATTATCTTTCGGCCAACAACTCGATTCCACGCCAGGAGAATGCGGTTTCTTTAGAGGCAATCTAGTGATCTAGCCATCTTTTTACTTCTTCGTACAAGGTGAAATTCTCAGCCGCAAGCGCTGATTGCATCCACGGGGACAAATGGCAATCGGAGGGAGCCATGTGAGTTATCTGGAAAATAACTTGCTATTGTAAAGACAATTAAAATAGATCACCTTAAGGCGGAACACCACTGGGACGGGTCTGAAAATCGACTTATTTTTGCGTTTTCTCAAAGTATATATTGAAGAAGATGTCAAAAATATTCACGTTAAAACAGCCCCGGATCTACGATTTTTCCGAGCCGGGGCAAAAACTTGACATTGGCGCCCCTCCCCTCCAGCATTTGAGATGAAGGGGGGAGATCTCTTTAGACGCCCGAAAATAAGTCATTTTGCATGATTTTTAAAAAATGTGATAAGATAATCGCATCATTTTAAAATTTTGACATTATCTTATTACAACTTTCAAGTGGTAAAGCTTTTTTTTTTCTTTTTTTGAACAAAACAAAATAGCGGCGTTATAACGTATTCCTTTAGGAGTCTTTTGAAAAACTGCTCATGGTATAGCTCGACAAGTTATTGATCGATGTGGCTGAAATTTTGGGCGGTTTCTCAATATAACATTATTGGAAGGATATACTTATAAAAATATTAAAAGGTATAAAATTGAAAATTAAGTAGGCTTTGTAATCAAATGTTCATATTTTTTACCATTTTCTCGACAATTTTTACCCCGAAAAAGTAATTTATTTACGCGATAACCTTGAAGCTTTAGGTATGTCCTTCCAATAGTCTTATAGTGAGAAATTTGGCAAAATATCAGCCAGATCGATCAATTACTTGTTGAGCTATAACACGAGCAGTTTGTCAAAAGACGCCTAAAGACGCCTAAAGACGTTTCAAAAGACGCCTCATCAAAGTTCGTCTCCTAGGCAGTTTTATTTTCGATAGCTAGGATTACGACGCCATTGAAACTCACCAAAGCGCCCTGGATGTTAGGCGCTTTAGTGAAATACGTTTTTTCAAACACAAGAATTTGGCGCCCTCTTAAATTGCCGCCCGGGGCACCCCGGTTTGCCCCCCCCCCCCCCTTAGATCCGGGGCTGCGTTAAAATATTGAATATTTAATAGGTGACAGGCGATTTATTGAGAGCAGATAGCGCAACGATTTACGTGGGCTAAAACTTTCAATCGCGATTTTGTCGAAACGACCTCTCTCGACCTGGCCGGAATAATAAATAGCTATAATTGTCCGATTTTCAATTTGGAAAAAAAAATTCCCGTAATTGCAGGAGCTTTTTTGTGAAATTTAGTTTTCTCAAGCCCCTGAATATAAGTAAAAATTTCGCCAGAATTATATTTCTCTTGAACAGCCGCAGATTTGTCATTTTTTCGCGAAACACGGCTACGTATGATGAGAACTGCATTGATATAAATTATACAACTTTTTCATTTATTTCTTAGGCCAACCATTGTCAAGGTATCGACCCGGCCGTTGCACCACAGAGGCTTTATTATACCTGCACGATGTTGTTAATTTTATAATTTTTGTCAATAAAAATTTACACAAAATAGGTTCAATGTATGCTCGATAACATACCATTTCCCAGAGTTGAAATAAATAATCTAGTGGACAAAAGAAAGAAAAAAGTGCCCTCTTAAGGGGGGGAGGACATCTTCAGGCAAGGAAAAAAATTGCTGATTTTCATTACTTTTTTTTAATGGGAAGATTTTTTTACCATTTTCGAGACTTAGGGTATGTTTTATTAATAGTTTTGACTGTTCCAAGGTGATTTTTTTATTAATCTCTAAAATTGGCGGAGGTATGATACGGTATTCTAAACTACATTTACAAAACTGGCGTAACATATAGTTAAAAAACGAATCGACCGATTACGATAAAATTTGGTATAAATCTTTATATTCTTATTGTCTAAAACACAACTCTAAATATTCTCGAAAATGAAAAAAAAATTCGTATTTTTTATTGCAAAATGTAGCCATTGTTTTCGGAAAATTCAATCTTTTTGGTTCAAAGCGTGCCATTTCATCGATTTTCAACCTTTCTCACTCCTTCTTGGTTCATATTCTGCGTACGAGTTCCAATAAAATAAAAATCTTCATTGGTTTTTTTTAGATTGATCCCGCTGACGCTATGTCACGCCGTCCGACAACAACCACCGCAACCCGTTTAGAAGACCGTGCCATACCTCCACCAGTTTTAAAGATTGATAAAAAAGAAATACCATGTAACATCCAAAAGTAGTATTAAAACATACCCTAAGTCGCAAAAGTGATAAGGAAATCTTTCCTTATTAAAAAGATCATGAAAATCAGCAAATTTTTTCCTCGCTTACAGGTATCTCTGCCTTAAAGCGTCGCCCAAATGTCACTCATTAGCGTTTAGTTTAGCGACACTCTACACTGAGAAAACAATTTATTTATAGTAAAGAAATACATTTAGTTGGCACGATTATTCAAATATTCATTAACTGTTACCAAATTTGTTGGTCGTTAGAGAATATTCGTGTTCTGATGACAAAATTATACAGCCACGGTATTTCTTTGAAAATAATTATTTATTTGATCACTTTTATTTCTGTTAACTCAGTAGATGTTTGTGCTCATCGAATAACGAGTTGAAATTATGATATGATACTACAGTTCCAAGGAGTAGAGATTTGTTTACAATGAATATATTTAGATTTAGGGCCATTAGCGTATAGTTACCGCGACTATTCCATGTTCAATGCAAATGAACATGTCACAACAATTAACTGATCTTCATTCAAAACGACTATCTCGGCCGCATTTGAGCCAAGAGTCACACACTTGACACGAAAACTTCTCTGTTTAACCCAAATAAGGATTTATTAACTATTAAGGGGCCAGTCCACTTTGGAGCCACGAAAAAATGCTATTTTCGCGATTTTTTTTTGAAGATTTTATCAAAGATATGCATATAAAAGTTGTTGAGCTTGATAAATAAAGTCTTGAAATACATTTTTTTAAAATTTTATTCATTTTTATTCATTTTTAAGTACAAAAATTATAGTTCAACGTAACGCCTTAAAAATAGGTGGGCTAGGTAGCTCCATCACAACTCGGCAACGGCTTGTCCGAAACAAAAAAATCAAAGTCCATTAGATTTAGTATGACACCAGCTACAAAGTGACCCTCGGATATAAAGTTTTATCAAAAAATTAAAAAAATGGCAGATGAAAAACGAAAAAAAGTTTAAAAACCGCGTTTTTTCGCAGTTTTTCGCAAAAAAGAGTAATAATAAAAATGTTAAAACCATCGAGGGTCATTTTGTTGCGAGTCACGGTGACAATATGTGGTTTAAATTTCAAGAGAATCGGTTTATTAGTTTTAGAGATACGATGGAGCTAGATTTTGAAAACGTTGTTTCGAGAAAAACGCGTTTGAAGTTTATACTATGAAAAACTCTTACCTAAACTCAATCGGCAATTCCTGCACCGTACAAAATCCCTTCTGATTGCTCATCATCGTCGATTTCTTCAAGACTTGCTTGCGTTCGATTTTTTGAAATTTTCGCAATGGACTGGCCTCTTAATGAATGCATTTAAGATGTTGGCCCGGTAGTTCTTTGAGATAACAGTCGTACACATTACAAAATGAATATTTGATCATAATTAAAAAATCTTCAATTGAATCAAATATAGCCCTGTTAATAGTTGGCAAATAACTGTTAAAAAATCGACGACTCGTCTCAAACGATGATTTGTTAATAGTTAACAAATCTGAACTTGAGATAAGTACATTTGGCAAGACCGTTTACTTTGTACGCTACCATGGCCCTTTGTTTGTTGATTGAGGTACACTGGAGAGTGTACGTGACCGCATGTCCACTTACCTAGAGAATTTCAGTTTGTGACCGTGAAAACATAAATTTATTCTCTACGCCGTTGGCAACAATCAACGATCCGCTTGTTTTGTGGAACCTGCCAAATCTTTAACAAACTTTCGAAAGTATATATAGAGAATATTAAATTATGCAATAGAGTAGGAATTACTTCAGGAAAGTATGAATATATTTAATAGAATTAATTATTTATTTACTATATCGAAACGCATATGCCATGGGACGTAAGTTTTTCAATTTGTTTTAAATATTAAATAAAATGTAAGCATTAGAATGATCATCCACGATAATAGTGGAGAGAACATCAGATATCCAATGGAATATCCATGGAGAGAATACCAGATATGTAACTGATAAAAACAGATACTACACTTTGATCTTAGCCGCAGGCCAACAAACGATACTTTTTAGAGTTTCTCCGGCGTTTAAGTAGATTTTCGGTTCGCGCTACGTTTACGAGAAACGAGCGCGCGTGCGGCTTCTAGCGGTTGCTCCGAGAACTACGGGTTCCCTCACACCTATAATTTCGGTGGCGCTCGGCCATGATTTAGTTGAATTTCTTTCAACCAAATGCGCAAGAAACAAATTTTATTTTCGCATAATTTTTTAACCAATTCAGACATTTGCTTAATATTTTTTAATCAAAATAAAATATTAATATTTTAAGGAATAATGTACGTGGAAATCAATTTCGGATATGGTGAAAAAAATAAAATAACATATTTACTCAATAGAAATTTTATCTGAATCAAACGAGCCAAATTCAATTTTTCTTGTGTACTCGAATCAACAATATTCATGTTATGGATCGAAACGCTTTTTTTGTTCGTTGCAGAAAATGCATTCAAAACTATATAATTTGTTCGCGATAATTTTTTAGATAGTTTCAATAATATATTGTTCTCGGCTAAAAATATATTTTTTGAATGAAAAAAAAAACTGTTAATTTTATCAGGTTTTTGAATGTTTTTGAAGCGTTTTGATTGGACTAATAAATCTGATTATTTTCACCAACAATTTTACAATTGAATCAACGAAATTTCATTCAATAACACCAATGATATTGGATCAATGATTTTTTTTCTCCGTGTACCACATCTTTATTTGTGACAATTCAGAGGCTCAGATAGATGCCTCATGAACTGTAAGGAGATATTTATTTTGCCATATCCAACTTTACCATTTGTTAATAGTTAACAAATCCTGGTAAATAGAAATATATTGTTTTCTCAGTATACGGACCTATCATCATGTGTATCGCCAGCTGTTAATCCGATAAAATACTATACCCAACGCCATCTATCGCCAGCGGGGCGGTCTCATACGCAACCCCCTAATACAACACTAACAATATAATCTGTAAAGTACACGCGCGTTAATATTTAAGCGAGACGCGAATTATTCACCGACTCCTATCAAGCGGTACAAATTTTTTTCCCGTTACGGCGCACAATGAAGGGAGGTGGGGCGCTCGTAAAATGAGAATGCGGTGTACAGTTATACGAGCGGATTGTCGCATTTTTCACCACTCGAAGCGGGAAATAGCCCCGTGGATATATACGGGGAAAGAAGCCGCGAATAATCGCCAACTTTTTCTCGTTAAGGATCTTAATTTATTCATTGAAGACTGCTAATAGGCGCGCGCGTCTACTCAATTTTCACCGAAAAACCACGAGTTTCCGGGCATAACGTCGTCGTCTGTCTTCCCCCGGGCGCGTATGCGTCCTCCGCGCCAAGTTCCTCATCTTCTTGTTCATCCCCTGCAGGACGGAAAAAGAGAAGACGAAGAATATATTAGGTCCGCGCACTATTGTTGAAACTCGAGGATGATATTGTCCTTCCTCTTCAAACAAATGATTATGGTTATTTTTTTTTTTGGTCGAAGCTCGAACTTTTTTCACAGCTTTGGCACAGTCGTGCTGTATATTGAAATCGGAAAAAATTAGAAGAAGGCTAGTTTTTTGACAGGCGAATTTGTAGGAGCCGCGGGTGCTGAATCCTAGATTGCCTAAAAATAGGGGTGCAGAGATTTTTAGGGGATGGATGGGGGTGGATTAATGCCAAAGTACAACCCCTACGAGGTCGGCGCCGGGAGACAAAATGTTCAGATAAATCCAGGCTTTATTTTTGTCCACAGCGCCAAAGTCGTAAAAGTTCATTTTGGGGGTGGAATTTTGAAAAATCAGCTCTAATTCGATAACTTTAGGAAAAATTCATAAAATCTTTGTTCGAATGGGAACGTTGTAGACCTTGAAAAGACGCGTTGATCGAGTATTTGATCATCCCTCGCCTACGTATGTTCGATAGTATGTTCACCCCCTCGCCCCCTATGTATACTCGATAGTATGTTCACCCCCAAAAAATTGTTGAAATATGAAAAAAATTGTTTATTGAATAACTCAAAAACAATCGATTTTTCGGGGATGGTTTAAATGTACGAAATGTAGAGAATAATGTTCTCTATATTAACGTTTCTATGGACCACCCTTGAATTTTGGTGTTTTCATCCTCTCTCGGAGGTTGAAAATTCAAAATGTAATTTTCCATAGGGATTTGTTAGGGACACCGCACATAGGGAGTCCTCATTGAGATCCAATTGGATTCTGCACTTTCCCCTGTGCGCGCTGTTTGAGAATTCTCACCACGCTCGAATCGAAATATGTGAAAAGTTGTAAAAGTGCAGTATTGAAAATAACAAACGACAATTACGGATGATTTTCAGTGATGTTATTTTAATCGATTTTTAAGATATACTTTTTCAAACGATTCGTAATTTTTTAAGGAATCTGTCACATTCGGAAGAGATGAGAGCATAATATTTTCGTTTCCCTCTTTGTTGCCTACGCCTAGCGCAATAGCACGGGGTGAGGGTAAAAAGGGGTAGTGCATGGGAAAGAAAAGAATTAAGGGGTTCCTCCTACTTGTAGCGCAAAAAAGGCCATTTTCATGAATTTTTGTAAAGAAAACTACAAAACTTTTTTAATCGATCAATATACCATCTTAAAGAACACATCTTGAAGAACTTCCAGTAATTTTTTTATTGAAAAATATTACATTGTTTAGTGGCAAATGGCCGTCAATGAAATAATGTTTTTATATACACGGTTTGCGGTGATCAACATTGCGGCGAAGTGGATCATCTGAAAAAAAAATGCGGATGGATTTAGTCAAATATAAGTATAAATTAGTCTTTAATCGAAGGATTTTAAAAAATATTCATTTTTCACAAAATGGCGGACAGTCAAAGTTAATGGTTCGATTTTAACGAAAAAAAACGGCCGTTTTTTGGCTATAAAACGGCCATTTTTTTCGAAAAAAAAAATCGATCGATTAAAGACTACATTTTTATGTATTAAATAAGCCTGCAAAATTTCAAGAAGATCGGTTCATTAGTGTTCGAGTAATCTTGGTCACCGACTTCAGAAATGCCATTTTGAGAAAAACGCGTTTAAAGTTTCAATTTCAGTTTACACGAAGAAAATATTTTTTTTTGTAAACTTACATAGAGTCATCTATTCCGGGCCCATACAGAAGTATGGGCCCGGATACTTATACTTCAAAAAAATGCAATAAAAAAATCGATTTTTTCAAAATCGCAAGTGGGGGTAACCCCTTAAGGAATTGACGCGAGGTTCCGGTACTGAGGAATAATTCGACGGAATTGGTGTACGATTGACACTATGTTGTTTAGTATAAGATTACTAGCCGGTTTAAAGCGATAAGGCCTACGATGAATGATGCAAAAAGAAAAGGTAAAGTTAGCTTGCGTAGTTGTGTTTGACGCTCGGTCGCTCGGTCGCGTAGATGTTTGTTGTCGCTCGCGTTACAAGGGCCTTCGCTCTTGGCCTGATGCGCTCGCTCGTAAACACGTCGCTATAATCGACGTGTTTACTACACGACGGGCACTACGCGTGGATAGAAATCTGAACAGCGTGCGAGGTCGATGAATTGAGACTGATATTCAGGGACCGATGATAGAAATTATACAAGTGTAAAATAAAACTTTTGTGACTCGAAAAATGAAAACTGTTCGTATGAAGGTTAATTGAAAATATTCGTTAGGCTTCTGGATTGAGACTTGAAAGAAGAAGGTGATTCGATGTTGGTTGACGGAAGACTGAGCTCTGAATTTGATGAAGATTATCGGGAGACTGCGATTGAGACTTGATAGAAGAACTTGAGTCGATGGTAGTTGACGGGAGACTGCTTCGACCTTTTGCACACTGACCCTTCTTGGTTCGCATGCGAATTTTTCGAGTGAGTGGGAGACAATCTTTGGTTTCTCTTCTTAGAAATAATGGCGCTGATGGAAGGGGCAATGTCGCTTTGTTAACAGAACGCGCATGAGGTGTGTAGCCAAAATTCGCGCTAAGTCGTTCGCGATAGCGCGGCGACCGTTTCATTCGGATGGCCTGGATGTTTTCATACTCCGCTCTGGTTACCGGGTCGAATCATGCAGACTTCTCTTTGTCCCCATGCGAATGGCTAGCGTAAAGTTTTTGGAGTGAGTTCCTGTTCGATTTTTTTAGCTGCGGCTTTTCGTGGAATATTTGCCTGAGATCGTGTTCTTGTTGAAAGCCAATATGATAGGAAAAGTCAATGACTGTGGCGGTGGGGCTATCGTGTATAAATGACTGTGATTTGAATATGCTCGCGGAACGTACGCAAGTTCCGTTTAATGCTGTTACGCGTCTTATTCTTAGATTTATACATTTAATACGCTTGTGACGGCAAATGAGGATATTGGGAATAACCGAGATAAGAACCCTAGATGAGAGAAGGGACATTCGCTAGGATGTAACAAATCATCACAGGGTAAAATTTTCCAAAAATCGATTTTTTCATTATCCGATATAAACGTTTATTTTATGACGGTTATAACCATGGACCTGGCATCGCCGATTCATCGTAAGTAGACTATTTAAATGAAAATTCCGCACTCCAAACTTTAAACCCGTTTTTCTCGAATTGTCATTTTTCAAGACGGACACTCTCAAAGAAAGAGTTTTCAGTCTCAAATTTTGACACAACATTTTTCACGCCACTCTTTATCGTCCGGTGGAAGCTTTCTTTTTATGGGGTTACCCCCACTTGCGATTTTGAAAAAATCGATTTTTTTTATTGCATTTTTTTGAAGTATACGTATCCGGGCCCATACTTCTGTATGGGCCCGGAATAGATGACTCTATGTAAGTTTACAAAAAAAATATATTTTCTTCGTGTAAACTGAAATTGAAACTTTAAACGCGTTTTTCTCAAAATGGCATTTCTGAAGTCGGTGACCAAGATTACTCGAACACTAATGAACCGATCTTCTTGAAATTTCGCAGGCTTATTTAATACATAAAAATGTAGTCTTTAATCGTTCGATTTTTTTCGTTAAAATCGAACCATTAACTTTGACTGTCCGCCATTTTGTGAAAAATGAATATTTTTTAAAATCCTTCGATTAAAGACTAGTTTATACTTATATTTGACTAAGTCCATCCGCATTTTTTTTTCAGATTGTTAAGCCAACCGCATAAATTGCCTTAATTAGAGCAAATACTTTATTCTCATATCCATAGAATAAGAACAAATATAAATACAAAATAAAAATATATGCTCATATATTTTTTCGTTAATATAACTCGCTATGTCTCATGGCTTGCGTACGTGACCAAGCGACCAACGCACAAAGCAACTTTGTCTAGGATTAAGTATCGATATTTCTCGGCCTGCATATGCGCCCGAGCTCTCAACGTTTATATAAATATTTTATAAGATTAAATTTTATTGCGCTTCGCCTTCGGCGTGAGTCCGTCATCCAAAACCCTTGAAACACTGAGGACTGAGTCAGACTAGCGCGTGGGAATATATACTTATCGATGGGTCCCACGGATGCATTCCTAGAAATGCAGTCACGTAAACCCTTGCCCCACTATCGCTATCCGACAAATATTGGCCCTGCGTAGCACGGGACTGACGACCTATAAGTCAGAATCGTGAAATCACTGTTACGAAGAGGTTGTCTCCTAAAGACCTCTACTGTTAGCTGCTACGCTAGCGATACGCCGTACAGTACACGGGATAACACGCGCAAGTTTTCATTAAGAAACTCCGTAAATTACACGAACGCGTTTGTTGTAACGTTTAAACCATCGCGCTAATAAACCGGAAGAGTGTTATCCGCATCCGAGTAAAAATAACATCGATGTAACGAACTGATATAAGTGTAATTAAATCATTGACACAATTAACTCGTGATCTTCTCCTTTGTGTTAACCTGAAGACACCTTGTTCCAAATCCTGGCAAGCTCTGATTCTTCACCAGTTTCGCATCGTACTCACCAAGGTTCGTCCTCTTTCTGTAAAGACGTCGACTGTTTGTTATAACAGGAGTCCCAAGGAAAGAGACCTTTGATCAACATTTCGGCAAGTATCAAAATACACGTGAAACTCATCTCACTTCCAATATTGGTCCTGATTCTGACATCGAGGAAAGACTGCGCCGTCGATAAAGACACCGTTGGGCTACAGACCTATTGTTACGCGTATTACCATTCTGACACGTAATACAGCCCTGGAAAGGCTTCATCAAAAACTTAACCTGGCGATTCGAAAACCAGAGGTTCTTTATAAAGACGCGTTATCTTGTGATGTGTATTTTGCACAAGGACAGAGTTTATAACGAACGCTAGTTGGATTCGAGTCATCGAGCCATTTTGCGTAACAAGATGATCCACTTCACCGCAATGTTGGTCACCGCAAACCGTGTATATAAAAACATTATTTCATTGACGGCCATTTACCACTAAACAATGTAATATTTTTCAATAAAAAAACTACTGAAAGTTCTTCAAGATGTGTTCTTTAAGATGGTATATTGATCGATTAAAAAAGTTTTGTAGTTTTCTTTAAAAAAATTCATGAAAAAGGCCTTTTTTGCGCTACAAGTGGGGGGTAACGCCTTAACTTCATTTTCTTAACGAAAAATTGTTGAAAAAACGGAGCTACATTCGTTACTTTTTTTTAACTGCCGCCATTTTGTCAATTTTTATTTTCAAAAACCTCCATAGCAAGATAGCGGCTTTCATACTGATGATTAATCTTTTTACAAATTTTGTTTTAGATAATATTTACGGCCACAACCGTGTACACCGTGAGGACTCCTTTTTTGCAAGGCATTTTCAACCGTTAAAAAAAACGTTTATAAATTTATTTTCTGTTCTTCATGAGTGCTTTGATTTTACATTTAAAAATCGGACTGATTAGCGTATTTCAACCGTCGAAAAAAAATCGCGAAAAGCGGCTATTTTTCGTCCCGGTACACTGTGATGATTTCTTAGAATAAGATTTATATCTTTTATAATTCACTCATATTGTATATCTCTATATTTTTTGTTTGAACATGCAACGTACAGAACGCGATGGGATCCATCAAGAATCGTATTGGATTCTGTACGATAATGTGGGAATCCTTTAGGATTAAAATTGTATTTGTACACTCCAATGGGGAATTTCGGAGAGAATGCAATGTACGAGCGTGACGTTTTAGTATAGGGATGATCCAATGTGGTTACCTATTGGATCACTGTCAGGAAGTAGGGACAAGTATGGGAATCCAATTGGATCCCTACGACAATTTCTGCGCAGGTACCCTCCAATTTTCTATTATCCTTAGATAGCGTCAAGGGAAGTCACCACTGTGACGGGCCGAAAAAGGTCGTTTTCCCGATTTTTTTGTCTACTGTAATTTTGGCGAAAATTGTACTCATATTCGAGGACTTGAAAAATACTAAATCTAATAAACGGTTACTTACAACGATAGCTACCACAATTACGGAAATTTGGGTTACTTTTAAAATTGAAATCGGACAATAGCTATAATTCCGGCCAAGTCGAGAAAAGTCTTTTCGAGAAAAAGGCGATTGAAAGTTTTAGCATGCGTAAATCGTTGCGCTGCCTGCTTTCACTAAATCCCTTGTTGCTTTGTCAGTTTTCAGCGTTTCAACTTAACATTTTTTTCACACATTCTTGAATATGTATACTTTGAAAAAATGCAAAAAAATACATTTCTTTCACCCGTCATAATGCCTTTACGAAATGCAGTCTACCCAAAACGATTGTACAATTATCCTCAACTCATACCGATAAATTAAGGAAAATCCTACCGGTAAGAATAGGTCGCACCATCCCAGTGCAAGCTATCACGACCCCAAACGAAGAACGCAATTCTTGTTCCTATCAAACCGTACGCCATCCTCGAAGCCAAAGAACTGACTTTCTGTACGTGTTACTCAGGAATACAATAGCATAAACACTGAATTCAACAGAGCCTGGCTAATCGGACCAACATATTAGTCAAGACCATCCGAATATGTACTTTTTGAATATTTTACGAAGTAGCGGCAGCAAATTTGCCTAATTCTCACTACCCAACTTCGTTGGTTATGAGGCTAATTTGCATCCATAAGCGGTGCTGCGTGACGTGCAGTGTGCAAAATACGATCGCGGTACAATTTAGGCACAGGCACAATTTAGGCAATTCCACCATAACATGCTTTTTCATTTTTTTTTGTTTCACATTTTTTTCATATATCCTCCACCGCAATTAAAGGGTTATGCCACAGTAACGGGTATAAAATCATGTGCGAATTTAACATTTTTTTCGCATGAAAAAGTGTTTCACTCATAAAATTAATTACACATCTATTAAGTATGAATATTCAGCTGTTAGAAAATGTATATATTTTTTTTCGATGTACAAAATGGCCGACTACTCGAAACTTCTCGAAACAGCTTTTTTCCAATTAGCGTGACAAATAACTTCAACAATTTTCACTCGATTTACTTCAAGTTTAAAAGTTATGTTCCTAATTCCATTTCGCAGAGAAGTACGTACGGAATTTCTGATTAATCGAAAACTTTTCATTTTATAAGCAGTTTATGAGCAGTTATAATGAAATTTTTCATTGAAAATTCATTTCTTAAGGATATATGGCAACTAAGTTATTTACTACTGTTCGAATTGAAACTCACTGATATTGTAAAGGAAAATATCGAGAACTTTTTGAGATAAAAAAAAAACAAAATTTGCCCACGTGAATGCTGAGATAAACGAATTCAAAGTTGGGTCATTTAACACCGGGAACATAGGACTGTACGTCCAAAATTCCCTTTACATTGGCAAAAAAGGTATTTCCGGAGTACCCTTTTGTAAAAAAAACTTTTGTGCGGTATCGCTGTAATATGCATGATACGTTAAAAAAAAATCGACATGTGCCCATATATTTTGCAAGATATTGCGAGTTAAATGGGACCGTTTTCGTATTTCTTTAGCTCGTATGTCGTAACCACGACAACGTCAGGGAAAACGTACATCAAATCAGCAACTAAATTTGCAGTTAAAAATTGAAAATTCTTCTTTCTGTACCGCATGTTTTACTTTGAGCTGTGGTAAATCTCCTTTTTAGCTTCAATGAATACTACAATTATTTTATTTAGTCTTTAAATGCGATTTTTGCAAATTGCATAATCAGTTCTGTAACGACTCTGCAGTAGCTGCCATACATCCTTAAGTTCAAATACCTACAACTTTTGAATAAAACAATATTTTTTAAATTCCGTACGTACTTCCCTAGGTATTCTAATGTAGATTGACGAGAATTTTTGTTTTTTGTTCTAGGTAAGAAATTGTGGATGCTAAATGCCACGCCGCAGAGCGCCTAAAGAAAAGATAACAAAAGAAAATATCAGTAGCCGGCCATTTTGTACATCGAAAAAAATATATATATTTTCTAACAGCTTGATATTCATACTAAATAGATGTGTAATTAATTTTATGAGTAAATCACTTTTTCATACGAAAAAAAATTGTTAAATTCGCACATGATTATATACTCGTTACTGTGGCCTAACCCCTTAATCGACGATACTACACGCGACATGACAATTGGCAAAATTCGCTGAGAATCTGCAGTCTCGATGGAGAGAGAGAGGGGGGGGGGGGGGAGAAAAAGCGTCAGAGTACACGTGAAAGGAGTAAAAAAAATCTACATCCAAAGAGGTACAAAAATGGCCAATATAAAACGGCTATGTTACGTTTTAATCCTACGTCGACGGGACGGCGATCGGGTAGGATAAGTGCGCAAGGGAGGGGGATTTAACGCACTCATGTCCGCCGCTTTTATCGTTATTCCCCGTTTGTTCCGCCTTTTTTACGTTAATCCGAAAAGCTTTTTTTAACCGGCCGGTATAAAAGTATATACACGCATACGCACATACCCGTTTGTCCATTATATGTGTTATATATATATATATCTAAACATAAAAAATTAATACGTTTCACACAGCATCGGAAGAAGCGCTTAAACGAGAATGTTAACGCACTGGCGCAGCTCGAACTACTGTGTTTGCGGACGCACAGTAGCGATATATGAATTCCCCACATAATATTCGGGCCTTCACTCGTACATGAGAGAAACGACGCGAACGTAAGTACACGTCACGGTGAGTTTAACATTTTCATCCCCGTCCCACTACTTTTTATTTAAATATTTGCAGTATTCATTGTGCGTCGTTGTAAGATCGGGCGCTGTATGAGAGTACGGAAATGTGTTTGCGGACCTGGGCTAGGTGAACTTATCCTATTGCTTCGGGTACTTAAAACGCATATATTACGGTGTTTGTCATTGTATATTTATATATTCATGAGAATATTTTATTCGATATTAAGTTTACCTATAAGTTATTGCACAAACACCTAAATATAAGAAATCGTATTTATTTTCATAGGGAATAAAATTTGGTTGATACAAAATATGGTAAACATTTAAAAAAGCGACTTTTTCGAAAAATGAACGGACATTTCGTTTGCAGGTCCAATTACTTAGAAACGTTATTATATATTCAAAACATCCTGGTAATTGTCATTATATATATGATGATAGATAATAAAGAAAAAATGTACATCAATATTGACATTATTATATGAAAATAAAACCCTTATTTTTAATAATGTCTTGGGGCATACATTATTAACACAAGTATTATAATTATTCATTATTATCGATTATAAGCTACTGCACAGATATATAAATCAAGATCATGTTTACTTTCATCAGAAATGAAATCTATTCAGCATAAAATGTGGTACATATTTTAAAAAGCGGCTTTTCCGAAAAGTGGACGGTACTTTTATTATAGAAGTCCAATCACTTTAAAACGTTATAAATATTCGCAGCATGAAAGGGAGGAAAAAATGTTGGAACACTTTTCGGAAAAGCCACTTTATCCGATATTGATCTAAATTATTTTGAAATTTTATTTCAAAAATATCCCTAAATATGCCTGCTGGATTTGAAGAAAAACGAAGTCCGTGCATATCGGAATTTGAATTATTTGGAAGGAGGCACATTGCTATCATAATAATTTTTGTCGGTTTTTTCAAGATCGTCAAAGTTTTTTTTTATTGAATGGCATTTTTTCCCCTTGCACATTGTAGCCGGCATCCAAACGAATTCAACCATGTAACATAGCATGACCTTCAAATGACCTTCAACCCAAAAATATCAAATAAATACTAATTCAACATGTAAGAGTTTTTTTCTTTATTTCTATTACGCTAAATGATTCTTGTGAGCTGGGTTACATTCAATTGTATCACAATAACACAACAGAGTAACGGGTTCGATCACGACACAATCGTGTTTATCAGCTACTCATCACTCCGAATACTTTCGTGCTATCAGATTTCTGAAGTTTCTAAAATTTCGAATCTATCACTTTATCGATGAACGTTTCACAATGCGTGACTCGAAGGAAGAAAGGATTGACATGATTTCCATTTATGGAGAAAGTCGACAGTATTTATTCAATATTTTTGGGTTGGAGATCATTTGAAGGTCATACTATGTTACATGGTTGAATTCGTTCTGAAGCCGCCTACAATCTTGATATTTTCATTAACACATCTTTGTTTCAAAATAACGACAATACATTTACGAGACAAATCGTCGACTATCAACCAAACATGGCGATACGAAGAAATATTGGAAAAAAAATCTAAAAAAAATGTAGTGACTCCAAAATAACAAAATACAACTTTTTACTCCTTAGACTAAATATTCTAAACCTCATAGTTCTCGAGTTACGCCGCACGATGCCGGCTTTTCGGCCACCTGCCGTTTTTTTCAAGAAAAGACGAAATAACACTGCGAAAAAAAACGCAAAAATAAAATGAAAAAGCAAAACTGAAGCCAGCGGTGTACTCTTCAAAGATATTATCATTAAATGGTGAGATTACTATTTTCAGAGTCCAGCGCGCGATTTTTTAGAGTGCGAAAATCGTAAAAAAACGGCATTTTCAAAATGACGTACCGGGTACAAAAAAAATCGCAAAAATTTAAACAAAAAACAAAAATGGAGCTGGATTCGTCCGCTTCAAAACCCCGGATGGTAAATTGGGTTGCGATTTTTTTTCGCCGAAATATTCGACTTTTTGTCCGCATAGAACATGTGCAGGGTGCCTAATACTTTCGGCCAGGCTATATATATATATATATATATACAGGGTGTCCCAGAATTCAACGTCAAGCCGAAACAGGGTGACAGGATTGATTGTAACCATCATGAGAAAAATCAGAAAAAAAAATCTATTTTGAAAATTGTAAATTCATAGTTTAACAAAAAACAGTCTTAATTCTAGGAAACTTGGGGCAATTGTGTCATTATTTTTGACTGTGATTCTAGAAATGTTATTTAGGGTTACGGTTCCAAAGTTTAAATGAACAAAAATAATAAAAATTAACCACAATAACCGAAAAATGGTTACAGTTTGACCAAATTTCTAGGTTTTTCTTAAATGCCCAGATTTTTTTTCTGTTTTTTCTCATGATGGTTACAATCACTCCTGTCACCCCGTTTCGGCTTGACGTTGAGTTCTGGGACACCCTATATATATATATATATATATATATATATATATATATATATATATATATATATATAGAGAGAGAGAGAGAGAGAGAGAGAGAGAGAGAGAGAGAGAGATGTTCATCCACTTCGGTAATTCACTAGTAGAGAAACGCGTATTCGTGAGCTTTCGTTGCTGAACAGCATCGAAACGAAACAACAAGACGAAAACACGACAAGTTACTCTCCGCATACGAGCATCACACGTGTATATATTTCGGAACGTTGCTGTCCATTCGTTAATGGCGTTTGCAATCCTCCACGCGTTTCCTGCAATATATCGCACTGTATACGGACTATACGCAAGCTTTAATCGACTTCCGCAACATCTACAAATAGGCGTAACTGTAATATAATTCGCAGTGGATAGAGTATTTCGGACAATGTCCTTTCAGCCCTGAGCTTTTATGGTTGCGCGGGTACAGCACTCTCCGCAGGGTGGTGCCTCGCAGTAGGTACGCTACCTCGATCGGCAACCGCGAATACGTGTGAGTGTGTTTCAGTCGAATTAGTTGGCGATTTAAATATAATTCGATACCGCGCGCTCGCGAGATTCAACGAAAATGACGTATACGTAGACCCGAGTGACCTACGCCGTAATGCGGAGAGAAAAAAAGAGTAAATGAAAAATAGCAGACTATTCTGGAATGTATTTAAGGGGGAGATAACTTTAGGCGCGGAAAAAAATAGCTGATTTTCTTGTTTTTTTTTTTTTTTTTGATGAAATGATTTTTTCGCCATTTTTGAGACTTAGGGTATATTTTATTACTACATTTGGCTGTAACATGGTTTGAAAAAAAATTGATCCTTAAAAATGGCGGAGGTGTGTCGCGATTTGATGTAAATCTTTCTAACCTTATTATCCAAAACAGCACTCTAGATGTTTATGAACATTTTTTTAAGTTTTTTTTTTCATGCATAATGTACCCATTTTTTCCGGAAAATTCAATATTTTATTTCAAAGTGTACCATTTCATCGATTTTCAATATTTCTTACTTTTTCTTGGTTCATATTCTGCGTATGAGTATTAATAAAAGAACAAACGTCGTTGTTTTTTTTCTGCAGTTTAATCCCGCCGCCGCTAGTCGCGCTATCTGACAACATCCGCCGCAACATCCGTTTAAGAGACTGTGCCATACTTCCACCACTTTCAAATATTGATAAAAAAGAAATACCATGTAACAGCCAAAAGTAGTAATAAAACATACACTAACAAGGAACATCCCTCGGGTGTCCGCCTCCGATTTTGTTGAAACTCATACATGTGATAGAGCATCGAAAACTTTGAGACACGTATTTTTTTTTATCGGCGGAAAACCGGATTTAAGGGGGCAAACCGCCCCTCAAAGAAAGGCGTGTCGAGGGGTGATTTTGCAGTTTCACGAAGAAGCAATCCACCGATCTGAATGAAACAAAAACGAAAATTCTTCTAATGAAAAGCGATGAAAAATCCACTATGAAAATGTTAAGAAAAAATTTAATTAGGGGGTAAACCACCCCTCAATTTGCCTTTTTTTCACCCCACACTTAAGAGGGTTATATGCAAATTAATAAAACAGGTATCATTTTGAAGGGCAATTAAAATTAAAGTTGACGGGTTTTTGCGTTTTGGCGGCATAGCAAATTTAAGGGGGTAAACCACCCCTAACATAAATTTATTTATCATGGTCGTTTTTTCTGTTTTTAAAGTGTATCCGCTGATTTTAAATATTTCTATAAGCTACAATCAAATGTTTTATCATATTTCAAAATTATTACATTCGTCTTAAGGGGTACTACCCCTCTGACGAGAAACATCATTGAAGTATCCGATTTCGATTTCCTTGAAACTTATATATGTGGTAAAGCATTGCAAACTATTAAACATGTTTTTTTTTGTATCGGCAGAAAAATGGTGTTAGGGGATGAAACCACCCCTCAAAGTTTCCCCCACAAGCAGTCCACCGATCTGAATGAAACAAAATCGAAAATTCCTCTAATATTAAGCGATGAAAAATCCACTGCAAGAGTGTTGATTAGAAATACAATTAAGGAGTTAACCACCCCTCCATTTGCCGTCTTTCACCCCACGCTTAAGAGGGTTGTATGAAAATTAATAAAACAGGTATCATTTTGAAGGGGAATCAAAATTCAAGTTGACGCGTGTTTGCGTTTCAGCGGGACAGCAAATTTAAGGGAGTAAACCACCCCTAACATAAAGTTGTTCATCACCGTCGTGTTTTCTGTGTTTAACATGTATCCGCGGATTCAAAATATTCTCCCGTGTTTTTAAATTATTACGTTTTTAAATTTTTACATTTGAAGGGTGAACCACCCCCTCTAATTGCTTTTCGTTTGAAGTTTCGCGAAAGGTTCCACGAATTTCGTTAAAACTGTTTTCATTTCATCGGTAATATCAATTTTATGTTTGTGTGTGCAGGCATATTCGTTTTGAGTTTTAGGAGCGGTACTTTGGGAGTGGGCATCTGGAGCTACCCCTTACTCATAAGACACATATTTTCGTGTCGAAACGCTTCCGATTTTAATAGGCACGTCCATTAAGCATCTCCATAGGAATAAACATACACTTCTACTATATCATTAGTTATAATAATTTCCAGAATAAGTTAAAGGCTCACTTCGTATGTTTTGGAACGATGATGCGCCTGGATCAAGCGACAATATAGCCAGCGACGTAGTTTTGTGGAGGAATGTATATTTTTTATTATTTTACCGTTTATTCAATTAAACATATTAATGAAACTGAGGGTTTTACAGTAGGTTAAGGAACATGTTTTTCATATATTTTGACACATTTCATTTGGGAATCATATCAACTGATTTAATTAATAGTACTTGTGAAAAGTATCGCAGTCATATGCCGTCAAATCATTTTCTCGTGACGTATACTTTTTTTTTCATATGATAACTATCAACAATCATGGCTCATAATTCCTGCAATAATGATAGTCGTCAAAAAAACGCTTTAAACACAACGACTTTTTGCACCATGCACATCTGATAATGGCCAAATTATTGAGACCGGGTATTTCACAATGTGTGTTCGATTCACCAAAACCAAAGGTAACAGCATTTTCAAAATCTTCTGGTTTTTTAGATAGACAATTACTTTTATACCATGAATATTTAAAAAGATTAGAATACCGTGGTGATGAGAGTTGATTGTGTGTAAGTGATTGCAGTTTAATTATATTATTCCTCAAGTGCAAATGGAGTTGAAATGAAATATATTTTTGTTACTGCATTGCATCTTTGCATGGGAGATGCTTTCATCAAAACTTTTGAATTAGAGGAAGAAACATTTCGGCACAAAAATATAATTATGACAATATGAAAATATGGGTCTTATGAGTAAGGGGTAGCCCCAGGTCCCCACTCCCAAAGTGCTGCTCCTAAAACTCAAAACGAATATGCCTTCACACACAAACATAAAATTGATATTACCGATTAAATGAAAACAGTTTTAACGAAATTCGTGAAACCTTTTGCGAAACTTCAAACGAAAAGCAATTAGAGGCGGTAGTTTACCCTTAAAATGTAAAAATTTAAAAACGTAATCATTTGAAAACGCGGGAGAATATTTTGAATCCGCGGATACATGTTAAAAACAGAAAATCACGACGGTGATGAACAAATTTATGTTAGGGGTGGTTTACCCCCTTAAATTTGCTCTCCCACTGAAATGCAAAAACGCGTCAACTTGAATTTTGATTCCCTTGCAAAATGATACCTGTTTTATTAATTTTCATACAACCCTCTTAAGCGTGGGGTGAAAAACGGCAAATGGAGGGGTGGTTTACCCCTTAATTATATTTCTAATCAACACTCTTGTAGTGGATTTTTCATCGCCTAATATTAGAGGAATTTTCGATTTTGTTTCATTCAGATCGGTGGACTGCTTGTGGGAGAAACTTTGAGGGGTGGTTTCATCCCCTAACACCGTTTTTCTGCCGATACAAAAAAAACATGTTTAATAGTTTGCAATGCTTTACCACATATATGAGTTTCAACGAAATCGAAAGCGGATACTTCAATGATGTTTCTCGTCAGAGGGGTAGTTACCCCTTAAGACGAATGTAATAATTTTGAAATATGATAAAACATTAAATTGTAGCTTATAGAAATATTTAAAATCAGCGGATATACTTTAAACACAGAAACAACGACCATGATAAATAAATTTATGTTAGGAGTGGTTTACCCCCTTAAATTTGCTATGCCGCCAAAACGCAAAAACCCGTCAACTTTAATTTTAATTGCCCTTCAAAATGATACCTGTTTTATTAATTTGCATATAACCCTCTTAAGTGCAGGGTGAAAAAAGGCAAATTGAGGGGTGGTTTACTCCCTAATTAAATTTTTTCTTAACATTTTCATAGTGGATTTTTCATCGCTTTTCATTAGAAGAATTTTCGTTTTTGTTTCATTCAGATCGGTGGATTGCTTCTGGGTAAAACTGCAAAATCACCCCTCGACACGCCTTTCTTTGAGGGGCGGTTTGCCCCCTTAAATCCGTTTTTCCGCCGATAAAAAAAAATACGTGTCTCAAAGTTTTCGATGCTCTATCACATATATGAGTTTCAACAAAATCGAAGGTGGACACCTGAGGGATGTTCCTTGTAAGTCTAAAATATAGTGAAGAAATATTTTCGCTTAAAACAAATCATAAAAACCAGCTACTTCTCCGTCGCCTAATGATATCTCCCCCCTTAAGAGGTTACACCACTTGGAAAATTTCAAAAAATCGATTTTTTTACGGTTTTCGAAAGTTCATATATTCAGAAATATTGTGTCAAAATTTTATGAAAATCCGAGCTCTCCAAGTATTTTTTTTTTCACCTGAACGTCAGGACCTCATTTCGTCTACCTGAGCGTATAGCGCGCTGGGCCGATCATAGTATAAACTTCAAACGCGTTTTTCTCGAAACAACGTTTTCAAAATCTAGCTCTATCGTATCTATAAAACTAATAAACCGATTCTCTTGAAATTTAAACCACATATTGTAAACATGATTCGCAACAAGATGACCCTCGATGGTTTTAAAATTTTGATTTTTACACTTTTTTTGCGAAAAACTGCGAAAAAACGCGTTTTCTTTACTTTTTTCGTTTTTCATCTGCCATTTTTTTATTTTTTGATAAAACTGTTACGTCCGGTCCCACGGAGGATTTTTCTTTTTTTTTATATATATACTTTTGTAACGACGCCTCTGCGCGGTGTCGGGTGCAGCCTGCCCGAGTGCGGCCGGATGCGCCCTGTCGAGTTTCGCTGATTAAGGATCGCCTGATCGCGAAATCCGCCGATCGGGCGCTCCATGGCCTTGGAGTTTCTGCCGTCCGACCTCGGGAGCGGGTGAATATTTTCCGTGGACGTCGACAAAAACCCCCATCGAACCGATGGCGAAGAAGCCTACCTCGGTTCGGTGGCGGTGAAGTCGAATAGTTCCGATTTGTCCACGGTTCGCTCCTGGAGTCGGAGAAAACTCCTAGTAACAGCAGTCCTTGCGGCGGTGTAATAAGTCCAGGCTAGCAACCCGGCGGACCCGCACAGAGACGTCAGTCTTTACTAGTAACGTAGTTAAGTAACGACATACTCGCGGCGGTGTAGTAAGACCTGGGTAGCGACCCGGCGGACCCGCATAGAGACATTGATCGTTACTTTAGAAAACCATATTTAATCACCGAAATTTATTCTCTAAAATACCAAACAACCATCGAGCCAGTGATAAAGCTGCGGGGCCTACATTGAAGCCCCGAACAAAATAGAGGACACATAAGTTGAGTGTTAGAGCGTAAGAGTGTGTGTGAGAGAGAGTGAGAGCAACCCGGGAAATTGTCCCCGTGTTAGAGAGTGGGAGTGCGCGAGTAACGAGACGCGGGGGAAATTGTCCCCGTGCAACGCGACTTACTGTAAGTAAACATTAATAAACCCTAAGATTATTTACTTTGTTACCCCCAACCTCTTTTGTTTATTATTCGCAACTTTACTTCCGATCGCATCCGAAAACTCCTTTCCCAAGTCCCACTAGCGAAGAGTGCCGGGCCCGTATGGGACGTGCGGCAAAATCCCAATATTGAACGGGGACCTTCAGAACCCGAATAAACATAAAATAAAATCGTCCCTTCAGGACGTAACAAATTGGTGGCAGCGGTGGGATATCTGCCTGCACCGCGCACGAAGAGACTAGTGGGATTTAGGAAACGTCGTTAAATTTAAAAAAAAAAAAAAAACCATCACATTTTATCTTATCGAATCCGTGATTTGAGTATCGAATTTTCCATCTCCTCCGTAGTATAAAAATTAGTTAAAATGAATAACGGATCTCGGGACAATACCACCGGGGCTGGGGCGGGACTGGACGGTTCACTTAATGAAACCGTAACCCCGGCCGATCTATCGGTAATACTTAGTGGCATCAACCTGACAAATAGACTGGTGTCCATACCCGAGTTCGACGGGACCTCGATACCCCTCGGTGACTATTTGCAAAATATCCAAAATGCAGCCGCGTTTGTACCAGCCAATCAAATAGCCGAATTCGTTACGGGGGTATTGAGCAGGCTACGGGGCGAGGCGCGCGCTTGCATACAAGGTCAGAGAATCAGAACGGTTACAGAATTAACGTCTGCTTTACGCGACGGTTTAACCCACCGACGAAATTTCAACTCTTGCTTGGGTAGACTCTACGGATTGAGACTGAAACAAGGTGAAACACCTCGGAGCCTGTATCTCCGAATTCTCAGGTTAATGAGCCTTGCTCGGACCGCTTGGAGAGAAGAATTGGGAACAGAGACTTCCGAAATGAATGTTGATCCGATAGCGACCCTGGCCCTTGAATCTTTCCGTCAAGCGTTACCTTCGCGACTAAATGAACTACTTTACATCGCGAAACCAAAATCTCTCCGAGAAGCGCTTGAAATGGTAGAGGATCTATCCTCGGACTCGCTAGCCGGGACGGCCGAGCCAAAGTGTGGGGAACGACCGCGAACCCCCGTCGGCGACGCCCTCGCGTTAATCGCCAGAACGGAGACAAAACCAAGGGATTCGCGTTCGTCGTCCCCCGCGTCCCGCCCTGAGTCGGGACGGGAGCGGCAAAAAGAGCCAGCGCCCCGATTCAGTAGTCCCAGAAGGTCGGAACATTTTCGACCCTCGGGAATACTGAAGCACCGGGACGATTCGCCGGCTAGATCAAATCGACCAAGGTCACCCGATGACCGAGGTGGATGCGAGCGACGCTATTGTTGCTTGCGCGGTTCAGGTTGTGGGTGCTGTCCTTGGAATCAGCGAACCCCTACCCAATATCGCAAAGGCGGTGGCTGTAACCATCGGTACTGCTGTGCCTATACCGGTGGGTGCAATTGCTGTCCTTGGACCGCCACCACCCAAAGATATACCCGCGGCGAACGCTCAACATCATCGCCCGTCGCGGATCAGCGTGGCCCGCGACCCCAGAGTCCCGAGCCTTTAAACTCGAAAGGGGCTCGTCGTCCGGACACGGCGAGCCAGCCCTCCTTTACCACCCACGACAAACGCACAGTCAAATTTCAGGACAGACGTTAATACGGGAATATCCCCCATCCGATTCCAGAAACGGGACAAGGGATTCCTCGTCAGAAACTGAGGACGAGGTAGAGTCCCCGGTCGTCACACTATCTGCACCGGAGCTCGTTAATGGAGTCCAGAAATTTTATTGTGACTCCGGGTCAAGTTTAAATTTTATCAAACTTCATGCCCTCCGTGATGACGTCAGGTATGACCCCGCGAAATCGCGGGAATATGTCGGTCCAACGAACGAAAAGGCGTGGTCGATGGGAACGGTAAAATTGACAATAAATGATCAACCCCACACTTTTCACGTTGTCAAAGACTTCGTGACAGACAGCAATGGATTGCTAGGTAGACCCTTCATGCGTCGCGAAAAAGCCGAGCTATCATTTCATCATAACGCTCTGGTAATGACAAGTGATCCTATTCGTCCTCGACCGTTTTTGACAAACAATTCGCCGCGAACGATCTCCCCCGCGACGAGTAAAAAGATCTTCACCATCAAAGCTCGAACACGGAAACCCTTGGCAGTTACCGTCACTAACCCGGACCTTTGTGAGGGTTATTTGCCCCGAATCGAGACCGAACCAGGGTTGTACATCGGTAATGCTCTAGTATCTCAAAAGAATGGGATATGTCACGTTCTCGCAATAAATACGTTAACTCGTGACATAGACATCGAGGTCACGCCGCAGGAAATCTTGCCCTTCGAATACTACCAGGCTGGTCCAAGCGAGGACAGTGATTCGTCGGACGACGAATCATTGCCGCCGCCGGATCGGACTGCAGCAGTGCTAGAAGCCTTGCGTTTGGACGGGCTGAATGACGGGCTGAATGACGTCGAACGCGCTCACGTCCGTGGAATCGTCGAAGAAGATCCTATGAGATTTAAATTGCCTGGCGACAAGCTACCTGGTACGAGCCTTGTTGCGCACCGGATACCGACAGAAAATGATTTGCCAGTGAACACTCGCCAATACAGATTTCCTTCCATTCATCGAGATGAAGTCGAAAAACAAATCGGCAAGAAACTCGAGAATGGCGTAATCGTACCATCACAGTCCCCGTATAATTCACCGGTATGGATTGTACCAAAGAAACCTGACTCTCAAGGCCGGCCGAGGATGCGAATGGTGATAGATTTTAGGAAGCTGAATGAAAAAACTATCTCTGACTCCTACCCACTACCGAATATATTCGATATATTGGATCAGTTGGGCGAGGCTCAGTATTTTTCAACATTCGATCTGGCGAGTGGTTTTCAGCAAATTCCCATGGATCCGCGCGATAGCGCTAAGACCGCATTCTCGACACCGAACGGCCATTATGAGTACGCTCGTATGCCCGAGGGCTTGAAGAACGCACCCGCGACCTTTCAGCGATTGATGGACAGTGTACTTCGAGGTCTCCAAGGTGCCGAATTATTCGTTTACCTTGACGATATCGTTGTATTCGCTCGATCGCTAGAGGAACATGGCGTAAAAGTTCGTCGATTAATGGCTCGATTGCGGCACGCAAACCTCGTACTTGAACCTGATAAGTGTGAATTTCTGAGAAGGGAAGTGTGCTATCTCGGCCACATAATCGGGCGAGATGGGTTGCGGCCCGATCCCCGTAAACTCGAGGCTGTAAGGCGCTTCCCGACGCCGAAAACGGCGAAAAATATCCGACAGTTTCTCGGACTCGCGGGATATTACCGGAGATTCATCGAGAATTTCTCCGGTCGCGCCAAGCCGCTGTCCGACCTCTTAAAAAAGGGTAGGCAGTTCGAGTGGGGAAGTGCACAGCGACAGAGTTTTAGAGATCTACGTAAGGCCCTATGCACGGAACCGATACTTAAATTCCCCGATTTTAACCAACCATTCAAGCTTACCACGGACGCGTCGGATTATGCGGTCGGGGCAGTGTTAAGTCAAGAGCACGATGGCTTTGACTTCCCAGTAGCCTATTTTTCCCGCATACTCCTACCCGCCGAAGTAAACTATGGCACAACAGAGAAAGAGTGTCTCGCTATAGTGAAGGCTTTGGAGCATTATCAGCCGTATTTATATGGGCGAAAATTTAAACTTGTCTCCGACCACGAGCCACTCAAATGGATTGGGTCTATGAGCGATCCGGGCAAAAGATTAGTACGGTGGAGACTGAGCCTCCAAAATTACGACTACGAGTTTATTTATAAACCCGGAAAGCTGAACATTAATGCAGACGCTCTTTCCCGTAACCCTATAAATCCACTATCATCGGAATCTAGCGCGTCGGAGGAAACCGATCGCCCACTTATGGTACTCCCTATAGATAACAGGAGACCACGGTTGCACTCCGCTCCGAATGAACCCCGCGCAGGGCAAGGAAATCCGAGACACCCCGACCCTACTGCTCGGAGCCCTGTGGCCTTGCGTACGCGTCAACGAACAGCTGACCCGAACGCGGTACGGGCGAGGCCGAACTATGTAGAGTCTTCCGGGACGAGTTCGGGGGAGGAACGGCGGCCGATACAGCGGCTCAATCGCAGCATGCTCCCTGCCCCTCTCCTCCCTTCGAAACGAAGAATTCTTAAACGGCCTGCACAGCTGGCCGATAAGAAACTTTGCCCACCTCCTGTACCCGTAGATGCCAGACCTAATAAAGACGCGATTGTTTCTGTCGATTGCCCTCCTAGCGAAACGGAGGACAGCACATCAGTGGAGGAGATCGTCCCCGATGTAAATCAATCCGTTCGCGAAGAGTTGCAACGCACCTTCGGAAAATTCGACGAGTCGTTGAAACAACTCGAAGAGAAGTTTTGCGAGAATCAGGAACAATCCACTGATCTTGTTGAGATATCCTTGCCTAGACACCTTTCGGATGGCGAGGAAGTCGATGACACAACCCGTGAAGTACTTAATGACTTGGACCCTATCATAGATAGAGACGATCATGTACTTCGCAACCGGCTAAAAAAATTATCCGAGCGGCGGCAACAGCTCACAGAAGAGGAACTCCTGCGAAGAGTTAGCTTTGTAGGGCCCCGTTATTCACGCGAGAGCGAGCGAGACAGCGAGGCAGACGACGAGTGTGAAGAGCACGGAGCGTCGATTGCAGTCTCGACACTTTCGGAAGGGGCGGGCAGCAAACTCCACTCGAGCGCCTTATCCCATCTCTCTCCTCGAGGCGTACAACCGTCATTGAGGCCTCGCGTCGAATTTCATCCGACCAGCCACGAGGCGACTGCGAGGCTGTCACCCGAGTGGGACAGGGAGAGGTATATGACGATGTCTCCAAACCAAAGTCGCTCGCTAGCGAAGGCTCTACCTCCGCGTGGTCAGCTGTTGCCTCGCAAAGAGTTAGCCGCTCCCTATTATGATGCCGCGTCGGATGAATCCGACGTATCAAATTCACAATCGAATCCCAATCCCAGTAAAACGAACTCGGGAATTGTTGGGGACCGTGAAAACCTCACATACCGGAGGGATAATTATGTACATTTCATCTCTGCTGACGGCGAGCTGACTACTCCGATAGGTAAATTATTATCGGATCTGGGATTGCTCGACTCCGAATCCATACGGGAGAAAAATTTGGCGGTTGGACAAACTGCGGTGACGCAGTATGGACAACACCGAATTTTTAGTGTCGTAATCAAAGCCCGGTATTATGATGACACAAGTCTCGATAAAGTCCGGGACGGTCTGAAGACCCTTGAACGGGAAATGAGTCGATTGAATGTGAAATCATTCCGCATATCCCGTCATGGCGATTTCACGGACGAACTTGCCCCAGACAAGCTCCTATCACTTATCCATTCTCTTTTCGAGAATAAGGGAATAAGTGTCGCGCTCTGCTATGGGAGGACCCAGGTCCCTCCCCCAGATTTGAGGGGGACAATAATCAAAGAAATGCACTCGAGCCTTATCGGTGGCCATAAGGGCGTCACCAAGACCTATAGGCGAATCCGAGAACGGTTTTACTGGCCGACCCTTAAAAATGACGTACAGAATTATATCCGTCGGTGCAAAAGCTGTCAGGAGCAGAAACTGGTTCGAGCAAAGACTCGCGAACCGATGCTCCTAACAGACACCGCGGCAGACACCTTCGATAAGGTATCCCTCGATACCGTCGGTCCGTTGCCTATGTCACCCCATGGGAATAGGCATATACTGACGATGCAGGATAACTTATCAAAGTACTGCCTTGCTGAACCGATTCCCGACTTAAAGGCCACCACCGTTGCAGAGGCAATAGTGCGTCGGCTGTACAACCAATTCGGAGCCCCACGGGCGATCCTAACCGATCGAGGAACCGCATTCACGAATGGGTTACTGCGGGAAATCTCCAAAATTTACAAGGTTAACCATGCAACTACATCTGGTTACCGTCCGCAGACTAATGGTGCGTTGGAACGAAGTCATATCGTTCTAACCGAGTACATCAAGCACTATGCGGATAAATACGATGACTGGGACCGTTTACTACCCTTTGCCGAATTTTCCTACAACACCAGCGTACACGAGGCAACGAATTTCACTCCGCACGAGATCGTGTTCGGAAAAACAGCCCGACAACCTAGCGAATTCCCAACCGAAAATCGGCTGGCCACAAGTGGTTCGTTCCTCGTGGAGCTCAGAAAACGACAAAATGAAATCCGAGAGATGGCCGGGGAATCCCTGAATAGAGCTAAAGAACGCTCTAAGCATTACTATGACCGTAAATGCCACCCTTTTGAAGGAAAGGTCGGGGATCAAGCATACGTCTTGAAAGAACCTCGGAAAGGAAAGTTTGATGCGCAATATCACGGTCCCTATAAGATAATATTAATTACCGATAGAAATAATGTCGTTCTCGAGACGAAAACTGGCGAGCGATTCGCGAAACACGTCGATAAGGTCAAGTTAGCTTACGTATAGTTAGGTTGCAACTTTGTGCGTATCAACAGCAAAATGCTGACTCCGATTATCTGCGTCCTTCTCCTTGCGGGCCGTGGAGCGGCCGACTCAACACCGAAGAACCCATACAACAGACTCGAAGATAACGCTGGAATTTACTAAGTAGAAACACCAACTCAATTCCAGCAAGCAGATTGGGCGAACTGTGTATTCAAACGCACGACTCTACAGCAAAAGGAAACCAGAGATTGAACCTTGGGGACGAGGAATCGTTGCTCGCTGCGGAGAGAAGAATTCATGCTATAAGCGAGGACCCACAGGAGAGAGAGAGAGAAACAACACCTTCTCACTCTGACCAGCTTCATATATGTCAAAGGCTTGGTTCCTTTTCTCCCTCGGATACATCTGGAGAGGCTTATGCACGCGAAGAAAGAACTCGCGTCCAGCACTGGAGCGCTCGCCCGAGCGACCAGTTAACGTTGTATACGAGTCGAGCCGTGAGGAATTTGACACCGAGACTGCCGATAAACACTTCGAGCCCAGCGAGAGAGGATTCCCCCTTCCTCGCCCTGTTCCCAACAAAGCATGAACCAGAGCCTCCTTTTACACATTCGGGAGGGGACACAAAAAGGGTGAAGTGGAGGAGTCCGCGTTATCGAGGAGCAGTCGTTAGTCCTCCTTCAGCTACCATGGAATCAACGCCAAGACCCGAAGTGACCGAAATGGATATTAATCGCATAATCTCGCGCTACGTGCGTCGCGAGGAGTGCCCGGTGTGCGCGCGAGATTTGGGAAATTGTAGCGACCTGTGCGCGTGCATCGTGAATTTTAATATCGCACGCGCCACCAGCGGACTACCACCGTGGTGCGCGATCTGCGACGAGCCGGATAAAGACGACGGGAAACATTCTTACGAATGCTTCCTCGGTTTCCGACAAAAGGTCATGCGATTCGGGTGCAGTGCAGGGGTGGAGCGCCACATCGAGCCCGGCACGCGTCTCACCGTTCGCGACGCCGAGTGCGCCCCCACCCCCTCCTCGACTCTAACGCTGCCTCCGACGGGGTCCGGATCCCTGGCCCAAGATTTGCGACCCACGGAGGGGGATGCATCACCCGCTGGGATATGGGCAGCAAGCCGTCCCCGGGAACGCCGATCGCGGCCCACAACCGTTCAGCCGCAGCCATCCCACCACAGGCGGGGGCGCAGGTGAATCAACCGCGCCCTCGTAACCCGCCGATGACGGAGGGCGCCGTAAATATCCCGCGACGTGGAGGACGGAGCCCGGCGCGCCCCAACCACCATCCGGGACGGGAGAGTCCCAGACGGGCCACTTCAACGTCCAGGCAGCAGCGGCTGGCAACGTTCGGGGAGCTGGTGCAGACCGCCGCAGCCCATCCGGGGATGGCGCAACAGCAGGAGCGGCTCGGCGAACTGGTGACTGCCCTCGCCAATGTGTTATTACGGGATGACTAACTCGTAAGATTTAATTATTACTTATTCGTATATATGTATGGGTATGAACCAATTTTATAACTCGACGAGGACGTCGATCGCCTAAAGGGGGGGGTGGTTGTTACGTCCGGTCCCACGGAGGATTTTTCTTTTTTTTTATATATATACTTTTGTAACGACGCCTCTGCGCGGTGTCGGGTGCAGCCTGCCCGAGTGCGGCCGGATGCGCCCTGTCGAGTTTCGCTGATTAAGGATCGCCTGATCGCGAAATCCGCCGATCGGGCGCTCCATGGCCTTGGAGTTTCTGCCGTCCGACCTCGGGAGCGGGTGAATATTTTCCGTGGACGTCGACAAAAACCCCCATCGAACCGATGGCGAAGAAGCCTACCTCGGTTCGGTGGCGGTGAAGTCGAATAGTTCCGATTTGTCCACGGTTCGCTCCTGGAGTCGGAGAAAACTCCTAGTAACAGCAGTCCTCGCGGCGGTGTAATAAGTCCAGGCTAGCAACCCGGCGGACCCGCACAGAGACGTCAGTCTTTACTAGTAACGTAGTTAAGTAACGACATACTCGCGGCGGTGTAGTAAGACCTGGGTAGCGACCCGGCGGACCCGCATAGAGACATTGATCGTTACTTTAGAAAACCATATTTAATCACCGAAATTTATTCTCTAAAATACCAAACAACCATCGAGCCAGTGATAAAGCTGCGGGGCCTACATTGAAGCCCCGAACAAAATAGAGGACACATAAGTTGAGTGTTAGAGCGTAAGAGTGTGTGTGAGAGAGAGTGAGAGCAACCCGGGAAATTGTCCCCGTGTTAGAGAGTGGGAGTGCGCGAGTAACGAGACGCGGGGGAAATTGTCCCCGTGCAACGCGACTTACTGTAAGTAAACATTAATAAACCCTAAGATTATTTACTTTGTTACCCCCAACCTCTTTTGTTTATTATTCGCAACTTTACTTCCGATCGCATCCGAAAACTCCTTTCCCAAGTCCCACTAGCGAAGAGTGCCGGGCCCGTATGGGACGTGCGGCAAAATCCCAATATTGAACGGGGACCTTCAGAACCCGAATAAACATAAAATAAAATCGTCCCTTCAGGACGTAACAAAACTTTATCTCCGAGGGTGATTTTGTAGCTGGTGTCATACTGAATCTAATGGACTTCGATTTTTTTGTTTCAGACAAGCCGTTGCCGAGTTGTGGTTGAGCTACCTAGCCCACCTATTTTTGAGGCGTTACGTTAAACTATAGTTTTTGTACTTAAAAATGAATAAAAATGAATTAATTTTTTAAAAATGTATTTCAAGACTTTTTTTATCAAGCCCAACATGTTTCATATTCATATCTTTTATAAAATCCTCAAACAAAAATCGCGAAAATGGCCTTTTTTGCGTGGCTCCAAAGTGGACTGGCCCCTTAATTTTGAATCTCGTTGCAAACATCACAGCGGTTGTTTTGCTTACTGGGATAAGTGGTCTTAGGCGCAAAATACTTAATTCGATTTTCGGGGAGAAAATGAACTTTAATCGTTTGTTATCAACAAATGGATATACATACCGAAAATCGTCCGGTCATACGATCGAAAATAATGATAAAACTTTCGTATGACCAGTTACGTCTTTGAAATGTTGAAAATTGAGAAAATTGCAAGCTGTGGAAAAAAATATATTTCCGACCAGGCAGAACTACTTTGAGGGAGGACATCACTTTGACGGGCCGAAATAAGGTTGTTTTTTAAGGTTGAATTTATTTCGTGTACATTTTTATTCCAAAAAATATAAAAGTTCGGCCGGATCCATAACTTGACATTGGTCGATCTGAAAAATAAAAATAAGAAAGTTTTACAATCCATACAAATGTAGTTCTCGCTGTACGTAGCCTTTCCTCGAAAACAAAAACTTCACAAAATCGAGGGTGTCCGAAAAAAGTTTAATTTTTGTGAAATTTTACTTATATTCGGGGATTTAATAAAACGTAAATTAGAGTTAAAAAAAAAAACAAAAAATCATAACGGCTACGGTGATTGAAAGTTTTAGTGCGCGTTCATCGTTGCGCTACCTGCTCTCGCTAAATCGTCTGTAAATTGCTCAATTCTCAATATTTCAGTTTCAATTTTTTTTTCACATATTCCTGAATATATATACTATGAAAAACTGCAAAAAAATAAATTTTACGAAGCGTCACATTGGTGTGCTCCCTCAATATGACGCGTCCCCAGCATCCGAAACAGACGCGAGCGAAGCAAGGCCAGTACCCCAGAAAATCTTATTCCCATGCTCGATCTCTTTAGACATTTCGAGACCGCCCTAATACCGGAAGTCGAAGTCTTCGCGGACGGCTCTACTTCCACCCTTCGTCCCGAAGTCCATGGCAGCAAAACCGAGCTCAATTTCGTGTGTAGTTCCGCGTTATATAGGACCGGACATGCGAGCTCTCGTGACCGCGCGTTCAAGAGACTTCGGGGATAAATCTTCTGCCACGAAGAAAAAGGAGGCTATCGTCGATTTCTTTCAACCCCCCCCCCCCCCCTCTCTCTCTATCTCTCCCGTTTCTAGCGAAATCACCAAACGTCGAATAAATTCTCATTTTTCCCTCGGTGTTTCTCCATTATCCTTGCGGGCTTGCTTTTTATTTCGCACAGGACTTTTTCCCAAAGTTGCTTAAATATATACCCAGACACGTCAGGTACAAAAAAAAAATCAGTTCGTTTTCAAGATTTTACCGTAGGTACCAGCGCAGTCTCCATCGTTGAACTTTCGAAGAATGAATCTCGAGGCTGCAGCTGGCGAACACGTCGTTGGCATAGTCCAAAAATTATATAACTTCATGGACTTTTGTTAACGGCGAACAATATTTCTCTCTCCGCGTTCCGTCTTGCGCGAGATCTCTAAGGGGGCTGCTGCTCCAACCGACCGGAAGTACCACGCTCGCCGCTCAATTCGAGCGAAAATATAATCGCGTCCGAAGCAGAGACTTCGGCATAGCGTATATATTATATAATATTATATATATATATATATATATATATATATATATATATATATATATATATATATATATATATATATATATATATATATATATATATATATATATATATATATATATATATATATATATATATATATATATATGTAATAATGACAAGTCCAGCGATGCAAGACCCTTGAGAAACGTTTGCGCATTAATGCGGCTCTGTGACTCGGTTGCGCGTTTCGCTTGCTGAGATTTCCGTAAAGCCGCGAGGTTTATTACTATACACGTGTAATTATCGTGCCGCTCGTATCGCAAGCACGGCAACGGCGAACAAGTGCATTAACGCAACCAATTATTTCACCCCGATTCCCGTGGAATTTGTAACGAGACTTCGTATGGGTATGAGGATGTATATAGAGCAACGAGACCGGAATTAATAGAGGGTGGTTGTGGTGCTTGTGATGGTGGTGGTGTGTGCAATGACGACGACAAGGATGTCCCTTCGGGGTGAGGAGAATTCGTGAGATTTTCTTCGGTTGATCTTTGATGGTGATCATGAGGGAAAAAGAGAGAACTGTCAAGCACTGATGGGCTGCGCATTGTCACACTGTTGGGTGACAGCTATGAGCCGCGTGTTTTTTTGGGGGTCTTTTTTTGTAGTACTTCAAAAGCTGTTGGGAAAAATTAGATAGTATTTTTGTGATGGTCGTATTGGCTAGAGATAATTGAGCTTTTTGAAAAGTAATCGAAATTCCATTTTGGGTATAGTGGGGTGGAGGTAATTAAACTCCGAATAGGAAACACTTGTGAAAAACTTTTCACGTGCTGTGATGGGGAAAACAATTGATTATGGATGCATCTGTAAAGTGGAGGGATGGAATTTGAAACGTTACGTCTCATAGAAACGTTGTGGCTCATAGAAAAATGAGACTTTTGTGGCAATTTTTTTTATAGTGTATTGAAAAAGCAATTGAAATGAGGTTTGGAGGGATTATTCTACATTTGTTGAGGGGTGCAAAAAAAATGTTATGATAAGAAATACAAAACTGTAACCTGAGGGAGGACACGGTACTTTTATGGATCAGCATCCAGAAACAGGAAGAACAAATTTTTTTCGTTTACAGAAGTCTTACGTTTCCCTACAGAAGTACATACACTTGTTGAAAAATATGGTTTCTTCGCAAAATGCCATAATTAATTTTTTGTCGCTAAAAAATCGGCTTTAATTTGTTTATAGGAGTGTTTAGGAGTGTTTCGTATTTGGAATTGATCCATATTCATTCTGATGAACTCAGAATGGAATTTTGATTTTATTACGGAATGCTCAATTTTATATGGCATATACCACTCATCAAAAAAATACACTATATTTCTTTTCGAAAAGGACTTCAAAAACCATTAAATATTATGTTTTGTTCGGTCGCAAAATCTCCGCGACGGATTCTTAAAAAAAAACATAGGCACCTTGTGATTTCCCACCCTGTATATATATTAAGGTGGTTTAAAAATAAATCGATTTTTTTTCTCAACGGAAAATTGGAGTATGTTAAGAACAAGAAAGTTTTGCAAAATTTGAGGGTTTTAAACAATTTTTTAGTTAGCGCTCAAAGGCCTTTTTCGTGTTTTTTTTTTTCATGATTATCGGAGTATTAATTTTTTTTTATCTCGATGCAGAAAATGTTAGTGCTTGATCCAATGTAAGTCTTGATTTAATTTTTTCTGCAACAATACACAATATTTATTCACATATTTTGTTTTACAATAAGCAATTTGTATTTGCAGATTACTAATCAATGTATGTAATTCGGTTGTGAAAATTAAATCAACCACTTGATGAACAAGAACACGGTGTTTACATCACTGAACGTCTAACAAGTATGCGTGTTTTTTTTTTTTTTAGTAATATGTTGTTTTGGAGTAAGAAAACCAAGTCATACGGATTCGAGAGTTACAAATCGCGGCGCTGTTGACGCTACTGCACCCTTGTTTCTCTCACTGTCCGTGCATTCTTTTCGCGATTAATTTGACTGTTTGCAGTAGTTGCTGTATTGACGTACGTCACAGTACACGTAAAAATAAAAATGTAAAAAATGATCGCGGGTTTGGACGATAGTGAAAGTGCCGAAATTTATCTGATTGGGTGGGAAATCGAAGAATTTGTGGAGTGAAAATTACCCACGAATAGAGAAGCATTAAGGAGAGATATACACCTAGATGGTCGAGGTCGAGGATTTAGAAGCTATGAACATTCCGTCGACCGTAGAAGACCTACACTATGGGCCTGGTATCGATGATTCCATGTGAGTTGACAAATTTCATGATTTATTCATTCCCAAATTTTCAAACGCGTTTTTCTCAAAACCACGTTTTTCAAATCGCTACCCAAAATTTCTCGAAAACCAATGAACCGATTGCCGTGAGGTTTTTTGTGGTTATTCTATACACCATTATCTAGTACTTGTCATAGGATATTTTTTCCGTTACTTAGTTTTTGTTTTATAGGCAAAATGATAACTAATTTTTGGCCCAAAGATCACTATTTATGTTCAAACGTCCGCCATTTTGTCATAAATCGATATTTTAAAAATCGGCTATGACAAGTACTAGATTATAGTATCTAATTTAATAATCTTTTTGGTTTTTTTTTTCAGATGATTTTTAAAGAAACGCCGGTGGGTACCGTATACGCAGATTTTTTACGACGCTGCAAGGATCATACAATATCCTTGTATATTTTTGATATTTTTAAATAAAGAAAATTAAACATATTTTTGAATGTATATACTTTTAGATAATTAAAACCCCAATCCGAAATTTCAAATAGTTTTCCTTGAAAAAAATCACAAAAATGACCTTTTTTCCGGTTCCTAGGTGTACATCTCCCCTTAAGTCTATTCTTTCCCCATCATAATACTCTTAAATCTTCTGTTCGAGAGAGTACACAAAACGTTATCGACAAAATAACTAATATATGGAGCGAAACCGAAATAGGAATTTCTCAACCTTGCATCAATTTAAAAAGGTTACAAGAATTAGGATTGGAGTGGGCAGCATTGAAAAAAAATTATTTGCGGAACAATCAAACTTAATCGTTCAACGAAAATCTCATTCAACATAAGTTGGATAAATTATTTGAATTATATTATTGTGATGTCTAATGGCGGGGGAAAAACAATTGACGAAAAATCGAGAAAAAAAATTAAAATTCGTTTGAGCACTACCTAAAAAAATGTTTAGACCTCTCAAATTTTGTATGAATTACTTTTTCATAACGTAGTATCATTTTCCGTTGAGTACCGCGAAAAAAAAATATAATTTTTTTTTAAACCACCCTAATATACGATTTGTATGAATAAATGGGACATTCACGCCATTTCACCTATCCCGTGACCCCGACCATTTTTGCTTTGACCGAGTTTTTTTTTGTAAAATTGTACCCCATGAAAAGAATATCCAGACTAATTTTTAGATTCTTATCCCTTCTCTTTTAGGAGTTATGATTTTCCAAAAAATGTCGATTTCCGAAGTTTTGGACACGTTTAAACGCTGATAACTCCTGAACTATTTGAGATATCGACAATTCTCACTACATCATTTTTTTATTTATTTTGAAGCACACTTTCGTTAAAAAATATTAAAAAATTATCAATTATTAATCTCAACGTTTTTTTTTGCTTCTAAAGTGAAAACTATTTTTTTGAAATGATCTTTTTTAGATGAATACGGAATTTTATATAATTCCGTATTTATATTTATTCATTACAAATAAAATTATTCTAAAAATCATTCCTTCGTTCATTATTTGTTTCCAAACTTCACCTATGCGGTTACACAAATACTGGGATGGCGGACGCCGTAGAAAGCGGACGGCCACGATGTACTTACGTTTCCTACGGCTATACGGAACGCCTAAAATGCCCGGGGCATTTTCCAAAGTGGACATCTTTCATTAGCTCCCGTACACTCTGTCGCGCAGGAAGTCGGCAGCGCGTGTATACCGTAGAGACGCGTCCGTAAAGCGTGTATCGCGTTTTTCCATCGTTCGCAATATTACCTTTCTAATTAATCGATCAATTAAAATGGTTATTTGTCCTGTTATCGAGGCGCGAAATCTTCTCCGAACTTCCCAGATATCGCTCTTCCTCTGGCTCTCTATATCCTTCACGTCCAATGTAACCAACCACCCCCCCCCCCCCCTCGCGCTTCGCGACCTTAGTACCCAAGAGTACGAGTTTGAACTCTATTCATCTCCCTTGTTCGCCATATCTTCGGCTTTACAATTCTAAGGGTCGTTAAAGTTAACGATCTGAATTGAGAGTGGAGGACTCGGTGGATGTACGTAGAAAGGCGGGACAGAGAGAGAGAGAGAGAGAGGGAGAGAGAGAGAGAGAAAAGAAAGATGGAGAAAGAGGTGAATGAGAGAAAGGGGTAGGTTTTTGTCTAATGCGATGCATTTCACTAAGGAGCGCGAAAATTCGCCGTTGCCTCTCTCTCTCTCTCTCTCTCTCTCTCTCTCTCTCTCTCGCTCCCTCTCTCTCCCTTTCTCTTCCGAGTCGCAGGCATCGTAAAAGACGCATCAATTTGCGACAACGCGTCGTTAAATGTACAATGTGCGACTCCCACTGTCCAAGGGGACTAGCATCCCGAATTATTTTCCTCTGCCCCTTGCACACACAATATATACAGGGTGTCCCGTCATGAGTGGATAATCCTGCAACTGTCGATAGGTCAGATCATGTCCTACTATATGCTGGAATTTCGGTTTAGTAAAAGTCCCACGGTCTCGAGATTTTGGGATTTATGTTACTATTTTTGAAAAAATCTCCTACATTTGGTTTTTCGCATGCCTTTTCTACAAATAATATGAATCGACAAAAGTACGCAACTTTTTAAAAATAATTGGCATGCTATGCGTAGGTAGTACATTTTTTTACACCGCAAGCTATTAACGCGGTCCTCTAGTTTGTCGGCTGTTTTTTACGGCTTTTTCAATAATTTTTTACCGCCAAAGCATCGAAATAATCAATCTCATTGTTTTTGCATAATCTTTATTAACATTTAAATAAGCTTTACAAATTTTTTGAAGTCAAAATATATAATAGAATAACAGTTATAGTGGCCGACAGGAAGACATCAAGTAAAAGAGGTGCTTGACGGTGACCAAGATTGCGGCTGGTCTGCTTATCTGAAATGAAAAAACCAAACGGCATTTTAATCTTCATATTTAAGACTAGCGATTGAACTAGAGTGAATTCTAAATTACAAAAATTGACTTTTTTATACACTTTTGAAAATTACATTCTATTTTTTACTCATTTTTTCTTAAGTTTTTCGCTCGTACAAAAAAAACTATCGAAGCAATCATGATAATCGTAGTTCAATCGCTGGCTTATAACATATTAAAGATGCTGTATAAATTTGAACAAGATCGGTGCAGTTGTTTCTGAAATATCGTGGTCACCGTTTCGAAAAATGGTGTTTCGAGAAAAACGCGTTTGAAAGTATACCTGCTCCGTATACCTGCTCCGTTCCAGGGCCGTAACTTGTGAACCACTTCGAATATCGAAAAATCCTTTGGCACACATTTTCTACACATGTTGTAGATGTGATTTATGAAAGAGAAAAAATCGATTTTTTCGACCCGAGAAACCTCAAAGTCAGATGTTCGAATTGAAATGTTTTGAAAATTGACATGAAAATTCGGCATAAGATCTTTTTTCATAAAGTTTCCTTAACATTTAAGGTTAAGAAGAAGACTTTTCTAGATAAAACAAATAACCAAGAGTAGATGATTTTTATGTCGACTTTTACTAAACTGAAATTCCAGCATGTAGTAGGATATGATCTGACCTATCGACAGTTGCAGAATTATCCATTCATAACAGGACACCTCGTTATGTATATATATATATATATATATATATTGTAACGTTGCGTTACGAATATCGAGACTATCCGAGAAAGGTGAGGTAAGCGGGCTGGCGTAGCTCAGTGGTCGGACCAGTCGACCGGCAATCGAAAGGTACCGGGTTCCAATCCCGACCCAGAAGCGCACCGCATTTTTTCTCGGATCGTTCTCTTGGAGTTTTTTCGGGGGTTACAATATATAAATATATATACTAGGCACATACGCACACACCCGCGCTATATCTTGTGCTGTACATATACAGGGTGTCCCTCTTATCTCTGCCACCCGAAATAACTCGGTTATTATCGTCGTCACAAAAAAATGTTCCAGACAAAAGTTGTACGGTGTGAAGGGGGTCATCAAATGCGATGAATTTTTTTTTATTTCGGTGGAGGCGCTGCTGACGCACAGTGAAGGTCACCTCCACTTTTTTTTAATGAAAAGCTACATTTTTTTCAACCACCTTGTGGAGCACCTCAAGCCGCAAAAAACATTAGGGGGTCAAAGTCGTTCAAGGTCATTCAAGGTCACCCATTAAAATGAAATACAAATCTAAACATCTCGGATCACTACCAAGTATTTGGTAGTTATCCGATATAGCAAGATGGCGGCTTTCATACTGATTAATAATATTTTTACAAATTTTTTTTTTCGATAATATTTACGGCCACAACCGTGTACACCGTGAACATTCCTTTTTTTGGGCGACGTTTTCAAACATTAAAGAAATTGTTTAAAATAAATGTAAACGTTTAAACATTTATTTTCTGTTCTTCACGAGTGCTTTGATTTGACATGAAAAAAATCAGACTGATTAGCGTATTTTAAGCATCGAAAAAAAAATTGCGAAAATCACCACTTTTTCGACTCGTTACATCGTAATGAACCCTTAAGGGCGAACACCACTGTAGAATTTTCAAAAAAATGATTTTTTATAAATCAGCTTAAGAGATGCTTTGAACCATCTAGAAAAGGGGCAAAAAGGTTTGGTACCTGTAAAACAAAGGCCCGCAGGCCCACGTGGCTCTGCGGTGGCAGTGGCCGGCCCGTGTGCGAGGCGTCGACGGTTTTTCTCGGAACACAATTTTTCAAAACGGCACGCAGCACAACTCCAACAATTTTCATTCTTTTCACTTCAAATTTTGAGCACATCGTTTAAACAACATTCCAAAAAGAAATACGTACGGGATTTTCCATGAGTTAAGGGGGTAGTCCACTTTGGAAGACACGAAAAAAGGCTATTTTCGCAACTTTTTTTTGAGGATTTTATAAAAGATATGAATCATTTTTATTCATTTTTAAGGACGAAAACTATAGTTTAACGTAACACCTCAAAAATAGGTGGGCTAGGTAGCTCCATCACAACTCGGCAACGGCTTGTCTGAAACAAAAAAATCAAAGTTCATTAGATTCAATATGACACCAGCTACAAAATGACCCTCGGATATAAAGTTTTATCAAAAAATAAAAAAAATGCAAAAAGAGTAAAAATCCAAATTTTAAAACCATCGAGGGTCATCTTGTTGCGAATCATGTTTACAAAATGTGGTTCAAATTTCAAGAGAATCGGTTTATCAGTTTTCGAGATACGATGGAGCTAGATTTCGAAAACGTTTTTTCGAGAAAAACGCGTTTGAAGTTTATACTATGAAAAACTCTTACCTAAACTCAATCGGCAATTCCTGCACCACACAAAATCCCTTCTGATTGCTCATCATCGTCGATTTCTTCAAGTCTTGCTTGCTTTCGATTTTTTGAAATCTTCAAAGTGGACTGGCCCCTTAAATAAAAAAATTGTTTTGTATACTTAAATATACTATTAAAGTATACCTAAAGTTTGATAATTATAATATAATTATTTCTCAGTTTAAAAAATCCCTCAATATTGCCAATTTTTTTCCTGTCTAAATATATATCCCGCCTTAAAAGGGCTCCGGGCGCGAATAGAGGCAGCGTCGTCGGTTCGCGACGGCAGGGAGGAGGGGGGGTCGGGGTTGCGTAAAAAAGCGATTTTTTTAACGTCCATTCGTCAGTCGGCGCGTCAATCGGTTCGTCGACTCTGGCTCACGCGAGTTATAGGATTTCTATGTTAATTCGCGCCAAGGCGAGCCTCGAGGGTGCGATTTCGCTGATAGAAAAAAAAAGCGAGAGCGACAGAGTCCGGGAGATAATAAAAAAAAAAAAAAAACGAAGATGAGTATACGCACACACAAACGCCGACATATCCCCGTGAACGCCGGTTATTTTTCACTTGTGAAAGAGAATAGGAGCATGTGGATGAGTTGGTAGAAGGGGGGAGGCATTAATCCTAGTTTCGCCCATGGGGATAGAGGATTTCCATGTTGACTCGCTACGAGCTCGTGTTTTCCTCCTCCATATACATACATACATACATAAACAATATATTGTATATTGTCTATACGCTACACGTTATGCACTATATTCCAGTGGTGGTGCCATATTCCAGAGAGTGACAGAGAGAGAAAGAGAGAGAATGGGGCTTGTGCATTTCAAAATACGTAAAATTTATTATCGTTTCGGTAAGCATCGAGTAGCAGGGTGGACGAACCTAGAATACGTGGATCGACGGTTCACACACGACGATCCGATACCGATTGGATATATAGAGGATTTTCTTGTTAATCCAAGGGTATAATACACGTTTCTGTCACGAAATCGAGTTAACGAAACGTTAGACAAGCGAAGTAGGGAGGGACACGGAAGAAGGGAAATGGACTTGCAGAGAGCAGGGGGCTTCGATATATTGTGGGCAAGAATAATGGGCTCTACAAGTCCTATGTTTATCGTATTATTTGTCTTGTTTATGTACTTATTTATTTATTTATTTATTTATTTATTCATTCATGCATTCTTTCATTAATTAGTTTATTCTTTTATTCATTCATCCATCCATCCATCAATTAATTAATTAATTCATTCATTCATTCATTCCTTTATTTTTTCATTCATTTATTTATTTATTTATTTACTTATTCATTTGTTCATTTATATATTTATTTTTTTATTTACTCTATCAACGCAGAAAAAATACGTCTAAATAAATTCAATAGTTTTTTTTGCTATTTTGTCTCTTGTATTGAGAATAACGAAAAATCGAATGCCAAATAATTACGAAAATAATATTCGAGTAATTATACTATTACATTATTCAATTACTTGTCACTATAATAGTAAATCACATTGATACAATCTGGCACGAACACACACACACAGCCACATGTGTACACATATATGTATGAGTGCTTTTAATATTCATGCATTGATCAATATAATATTCGAATCATTCATTGAATGTTCCATTAATAATCGTTTACAAATGCAATTTTATAATCGAAGGAATTCGATTTTCATATGGCTGTAAATCGGTTAGATTTATTTATATAATTATGCTCACACCTACACACACGCATACAAATACGGGATAAACCACCCCTCGAAGAAATGCGGGTCGAGGGGTGATTTTGCAGTTTCACCCACAAGCAGTCCACCGATCTGAATGAAACAAAAACCAAAATTCCACTAATGCCAAGCGATGAAAAATCCACTGTAGAAGTATTCTGCAAAATTTTATTAAGCGGTGACACGCCATTCGTTGAGGGGTGGTTTTTCAACTTAAAACCGTTTTTTCGCTGATAAAAAATAGGCGTTCAATAGTTTTCAATGTGTGTCACATATATGAGTTTCAACAAAATCGAAGGTGGACACAAGTCATGTTCCTTGTAAGTCTGATAGGTTAGAAAATATTTCTACCACTAATAGTTGTTGCCTCACCCCATATATCTATCTTCTATATATATAAGGCAAAGTGCTAACTGACTGACTGACTGACTCACCATCGCCCAGACTAAACCTCTGAATGTAGAAATGTGAAATTTGGAAGGCATGCTTATCTAATTATGTAGGCACCATTTAAGAAGGGAATTTTCGAAATTCAACCCTTAAAGGGAGAAAACGGTAGGCAAAGTTTGTATGGAAATTTAAAAAAATCTGGTCAAATTTACTTGACATTTGCTATTCGTGCTTCTTGACACAATTAATAAAACACGTATTTCAGCATTTTTATAAATTCAACCCCTACGGGGCGGAAAGGGGTGGCAAAATTTGGAGGGAAAATAAAAAAATCTGGTCAGAAGATTTACTTGAAACTTAGTATTAAGGGAGTCTGTAACTTTGTCCTTGAAATAAAAAAAAAATCAATTTGAGCTCAACATGAGCAGCTAGAAGAAGAGGAGGGATGCCTCTATGGACCAGGCATTGCCGATTAGCGGTAATTATAAACACATTTGTGTAAACACATTACAAAACTTTAAACGCGTTTTTCTCGAAAACACGTTTTTCAAAATGGCTGACATTCTCCTGACCGCTGTAATTAACATATCGACCTGAAATTTGGAGACCATACTCAGAAAATATGTCTTCACGGAATGACGGATCGTTTTTTCGATAGATACATTTTTGCACTTATTATTTATCTTTTTATGCGAAAAAAACGCGAAAATTCGATTTTTTTTTAATTGCCGCCATTTTCCGAAATTTGTACTAAACGAAAAACCCATCCGTCATTCCATGACCAAAGGGTCACAGATTGATAATATGCTTTGAATTTGTGTTTCAAATCAACAAAGAGGGGGCAGTGATGTCAGCCGTTTACCTCCCGCGATTTGAGGACCTGTTTTCGTGGAGCTGCAACGGCCGCCATTTTGGTTTTTTAAAAAAAAAAAATTTTTTAACGTTCTGTATATCATGAATAAAAGCAAGAAAAAAACCGCACTCGAAAAGCTTTCCTCGTTTCCTTTAAAAAAATAAGATGTAAATACCTGAAATATGGCACTCCAAGGACAAAGTCTCCGTTAATGCACTTCAACGCGATTAATAAAATACGCATTTTAACGTTTTTCGAAAGTCAACCCCTAAACGAAAGGGGGTGGCAAAGTCTATACGGAAAATAAAACAAATCGGGTCTTAGAAAATTACAAAATTTACTTGGAACTTTGTACAGCTACTACTAGACACAATAATGAAATTTCAACGTTTTTGGAAATTCAATCCGAAAGGGAAAAAGGGGGTAGCAAAGTTTGCATGGTAAAAGATATATCTGGTCAGGTTTATTTGAAACTTAGTATTAATGCTCTTTAACACAATTCTACGTGTTCCTTAATGAAACATTTCAGGAGCACGTTTCGTTAAGGAGCTTCCAATACAAGTCTACACGAGCGAAGCCGCGGGCGGAAAGCTAGTATGTTATAAGTTAATTTATTACATGCTGATGTAATACATTAGCATGTAACGGGGCTTCAATGTCACGAAAACATGAATATCACGGCTTAGAGCATTGAAATTGCGTTTTTTTTAATCGAAAATGCGTTATATACAGGGTGTCCCACTATGAATCGATAATCCTGCCACTGTCAATAGGTCAGATCATCTCCTACCATATGCTGACATTCCAGTTTTGTAAAAGTCCCACGGTTTTCAACATAACAATAATCTGCTTTTGGTTTTTCGCATGCCATTTCTGCAAATGATAACTTTTTTGACCCGATTTAAAAAAAATCGTCTTGGTCATTTGTTTTATATAGAAAAGTGTTCTTTTTAACCTTAAATGTCAAGGAAAATTGATGAAAAAATATCTTATGCAGAATTTTCATACAAACCAATTCGAACATCTGACTTTGATAGTCTGCGGTGTGTGCTAACTAAAAATGCACTACGCATATCGTGCCAATTACTTTAAACGGTTGCTTAGCTATTGTCGATTCATGTCATTTGTAGAGATGGCATACGAAAAACCGAAAGCAGATGATTTAAAAAAAAGATAACGTAAAGCCCAAAATCTCGAAAACCGTGGGACTTTTACTAAACTGAAATTCCAGCATATATTAGGACACGATCTGACCTATCGACTTTTTTTTAACCACCCTAATATATATACATATAATGTAGTAACATTTTCCGTTCAGTACCGCTAAAAAAATTATTTTTTTTACCACCCTAATATATATATATATATATATATATATATATATATATATATATATATATATATATATATATATATATATATATATATATATATTTTTTTTTTTTGTTTTTTTTCGCGGTACTGAACGGTAAATGTTACTACGTTGTGAAAAAGTAATTCATATAAAATTTGAGAGGTCTAACCATTTTTAGGTAGTGCTCAAACGACATGTAATTTTGTTTTTTTCTCGATTTTTTGTAAATTTTTTTCCCCCGCCAATAGACCACAATAATACAATTTTCTCAAAACTTTGTATTCTCTGTAGCATTTCATAAGTTAACATAAACAGGTCCTTTTCATTTCAAGTAGTTTTAATGAAAATAATAATTCCAAACGATGTTTAAAAAATATGTATTTTGGATCACAGTATGCGATTATTGAAAAACTTACGTAATTACTCCGAAGATGGAGCCGATTAATAATTTCCCTTCTCGCAAACAGGACGGGTTTTTCTGTGCTCACTCACAACTTGCAACAGATGTTGTATTTGGTCTTCGTTTTTCCTAATCCAACCGTTGAAATCTTTCATCAAAGAAACGGCTCGCTCAGCTATGTCGTTCATAACTTGAATGTTTTTTAAAGTAATCAAGCACGTATTATAATCCTGATTAAAGTCCCAAAGTGAAGGCTTCAAGTCCAAAACACTGCACGGGAGCTCAAATCGTTCGAATAAACTTTTTTACATTTTTATTTTTACGTGTACTGTGACGTACCTCAATACAGCAACTACTGGAAACAGTCAAATGAATCGCGAAAAGAACTCACGGACAGTCAGAGAAACAAAAGTGCAGTAGGGTCAACAGTTTTCTTACTCCAAAACAACATATTACTCCAAAAAAACACGCATACTTGTTAAACGTTCAGTGATATAAACACCGTGTTCTTGTTCATCATGTGGTTGATATAATTTTCACAATCGAATTACATATATTGATTCTTAATCGGCAAATGCAAATTGTTTATGGTAAAAAAAAATATTGAAATAAAAATTGTGTACTGTTACAGAAAAAATTAAATCAAGACTTATATTGGATCACGCACTAACATTTTCTGCATCGAGATGAAAAAAAATTGATACTCCCATAATCATGGAAAAGAAACATGAAAAAGGCGTTTGAGCACTACCTAAAAATTGTTTAGAACCCTTGAATTCCGCAAACTTTTCTGAACATACTTCAATTTTCCGTTGGAAAAAAATCGATTTTTTTAACCACGCTAATATGTGTGTGTGTGTGTATATATATATATATATATATAAAACATGTTCGCCCATCTTTCGCGCAAAATTTATGTATCGACTATGGTTGGTATAAACACACGTAGCGAGCGGGGGAAACATAGAAATACAAGTGAGCACCGAAGCGAGGAGGGTAGCATATTGCAAATGTATTCGAAATCCGCAAGCATCGGAATAGCCTCTAAATCTAAGGGAGCCTGGCAGGCTAATAGTCTCAGCAACACTTTCACCAGCTACCGCGACGTGCCCCACCTTCCCCGCTCTCCTTGTACGGCATAGCCGAGCTCACATAGTTTATCCAAGATGGCCGACGCAGTATATCATGCCTTTCAGCCCCTGAGAGCGCCGCACTCGGGGAAACAACTTGCAACCCTCCGATTCACCACCGTATCCCGCAAAACCCACATTTTCCTTGGCATATACACCCACATACATGTATATGGATGCGTGTGTGTGTGTGTGTGTGTGTGTGTGTGTGTGTGTGTGTGTGTGTGTGTGTGTGTGTGTGTGTGTGTGTGTGTGTGTGTGTGTGTGTGTGTGTGTGTGTGTGTGTGTGTGTGTGTGTGTGTGTGTGTGTGTACGTGCAACATTTTCGGAGCGCAACGACGCGGGTCGACTAATGATTACGATCATTATGCGCATTTTAATGCGCGAGAAAGAACGATGCACTGTGATATATGTGTATAATAGTCATTTGGAAAGAGACTCTTGAATAAATTGTTTTTACGGTTAGTGAGATTTGTGCAACGACTCTGTTCGAAAAAAATGAGAAGAAATTCGTATGTAGTAGCTGTAAATGGGGAAAAAATCAATCAACCCTTCTTTGACACACTGGGTCATTTTGACCCGAACTAATTTGAAATAAAATGCTCACTTTTCCAAAATTGAAAGTTTTTATTCATTTTCTTGCAACAATTCAATTTTACACTTACCGAATTTTAATTATGCATGCATATTGAGAAATGTTTAAAGAGTAGGTAACTTTTTTTTATTTTTTTTAGTAACTACATTGGTAGGAATAAATTATTTTTTTCCCAGTATGTTGTACACATGTTTGTGGTTACAGTGTAATTTTTTTGCAAGAAAATCTTTCAATGTGTTCGTGGTGCTGCAGTTGGCGTTGCAGTCCTCCAGCGGCGAGGCCCGAAACGGCGGACCAGGCTCAAATGTAATCTGAAACGAAAACAAACATTTTTTTATTCAAATATATCAAACTGGCTATGGGTTCACGAAAATGTCTACTGTTTGAACGCGAACTCTGCAAATTCAAGTCAACAAGGTGGAAGTTACTCAAGATAACAATCCCGCCGTGTCAAGATATGTAGTTTCGAGATAATCGCGTTCAAAGTTTTGGCACTTATTTTACACGATCTTGTGAAATATTGTCGTCTTACCGCTTAAGGGGAGGTACCTGAGTAAACGGCGAGGAAAACAGGTAAACTTCGGGAATTTTCATTTAAAAAACTGATGGTTCGATTGGATCCGGGTTTTTTTTTGTTGGAAAATATGTACATTGAGGTACGTTTAGGAATTTTTTAAACATAAATTGGTCGACTGGAAGCGATTCAAACGCGATTATCTCGAAACATAGTTTTCAAAGTCGGTGCCAGATGTATCTCGAAAACGGCTTGTCCGATTTTGTCCAAATTTGGATACAATATTGTTCGATAGTTTTTCTCGTTTGCCGCGTAGGATTTTTTGGAAATTTTCATTTTTGACGGAATTGCGACCGTTTCAATTTAACATTAGTTTTTCGTTCGCAATTTCCGACGATTTTGGATTGCATACACATTGCATAAAAAAGCAATGGTTCAATCAAATGAAAAACCCCTACGTGGCGAACGAGAAATCTATCGAAGAATATTGTATCCAAATTTGGGCAAAATCGGACAAGCCGTTTTCGAGATACATCTGAAAACTACGATTCGAGATAATCGCGAGCGAATCGCTTCCAGTCGACGAATTTATTTTGAAAGATTCCTAAACATACCTCGATGTACATATTATCCAATGAAAGAAACCCGGATCCAATCGAAACATTAGTTTTTGAGATAAAAATTCCCGAAGTTTACCTGTTTTTCTCGCCGTTTACTCAGATACCTCCCCTTAAGATACCAGAGAGCGATACGCCCTTAAGGGCAGGTGGATGAAGTACTATCCGGGTCAAATTGACCCAGTGTGTCAAAATCGTGGCCAAATATAAGTGTGTCAAGGAAGGGTTAACGAATTGTTTAATCACAGGTGGCCGACGAATGATTCAGATGAGATACTGAGATATTTGATTTTTCGGAGTGTTTGTTGGTCCCATGGAATAAATAATTCTTAAGGGGTAGGCATGACCTTGGTATTAAAAAAATACAATTTTAATTGTATTTTTTTGTAGTCTAGGGTCTTAACTTCAATTTGCAACAAAGATTTTGTAATAATTCCAAAAATTGACCGAGTTATGACGATTTTTGTCAACGGTTAGCTCGCTCACGATGCTACAACAAACCGCCTCGCTGTAATTCACCTTTTTTAATTTGAATTTTTCTCAAAACTATGTTTCATGCAAAGGTTAGGTAATTTGTCAAAATATATTCGTCCGATTTCCTTCTATTTGGAGCGAGCATAGCTTACAACATTTTCTATCATATTACCAGATGATTTTTGCTTGTCAATGACAAATTTGTCAACAACAATTGATTGAGGCCTGACACCACTGTCACGCGTTGAAAAAAAAATTTTTTTTTTGCATTTTCTCAAAGTATACATATTCAAAAATGTTTGAAAAAATGGTCAACTTAAGTCGTTACCCTCACTTGTAGCGCAAAAAAGGCCTTTTTCATGAATTTTTTCAAAGAAAACTACAAAACTTTTTTAATCGATCAATATACCATCTTAAAGGACACATCTTAAAGGACACATCTTAAAGGACACATCTTAAAGAACTTTCAGTAATTTTTTTATTGAAAAATATTACATTGTTTAGTGGCAAATGGCCGTCAATGAAATAATGTTTTTATATACACGGTTTGCGGTGACCAACATTGCGGCGAAGTGGATCATCTGAAAAAAAAATGCGGATGGATTTAGTCAAATATAAGTATAAACTAGTCTTTAATCGAAGGATTTTTAAAAATATTCATTTTTCACAAAATCGCGGACAGTCAAAGTTAATGGTTCGATTTTAACGAAAAAAACGGCCGTTTTTTGGCTATAAAACGGCCATTTTTTTCGAAAAAAAAAAATCGAACGATTAAAGACTACATTTTTATGTATTAAATAAGCCTGCAAAATTTCAAGAAGATCGGTTCATTAGTGTTCGAATAATCTTGGTCACCGACTTCAGAAATGCCATTTTGAGAAAAACGCGTTTAAAGTTTCAATTTCACGACGGATTCTTCTCTTTCAACGCTCATATCTCAGTCAATTTTGTTCGGATCGACTTGAAATTTTCAGGACATATTCTCAGATACTTATACTTCAAAAAAATGCAATAAAAAAAATCGATTTTTTCAAAATCGCAAGTGGGGGTAAAACATCGAAAATTTACCAAGATACAGACGATTTAGTAGGAGCAGGTAGCGCAACGATTTACGCATACCAAAACTTTCAATCGCGTTTTTATCGAAACGATTTTTCTCGACCTGGCTGGAATCATCTAGCTATAATTGCCCGAATTTCAATTTAAAAAAAATCACTATCGGCAGTAGCTATCGTTGTAAGTACCCGTTTTTTTAAATTAATTATTCTTTAAGTCCCCAAATAGAAGTAAAAATTTTGGCAAAATTACATTTTTCACACGGCATAACGTGAATTTTTTTTCTTTCGAAAAACGCCTACGTTCAACTAGAACTACATTTATAAGGATAATAAAACATTTTTATTTTTAATTTTCAGGCCAACCGTTGTCAAGTTATTGATCCCGCCGTTGAACCACACGGAGAGAATTAAATGTTAAAAATTACCGTGCAGTAACGGTAACCAGATTACAACCCTGAAACTTCGCTTATTATTACTGAGTAAAACACAGATTTTCACGAAAATAAAATAAAATTTCGTCTTTAGATAGAAAATTTTACCAGATTTTCTAGTAAATTTTGGTGTGTAACAAAATACGCAAAACTTAAAGTTAAAAAATATATAATATCAGCGAAATATTACGGTGGATTTTATTATTTTATGCCATTAAAAAATGTCTATGAAAAAGTTTCGTCTTTATAACAGTTATTTTAAGATTTATTATAAAATGTAATTGGTGTTATAGGAAAATGTATTGTGCTCTCGGTAAAAATTACTGTGCGCGTTTACCGTTCATGTATAGTAAAATTTTAGCTATGTATCTGAAATTTTCTGTAACGTGAGTTAAAAAACCTTGTCGCATACGAATTATTATGTTTTTCTCACTTGTCACCACATTGAAATATATCACGGAAATTCTTACCGTGAAATTGACGACAAAAATTACTTTTTAATTCTCTCCGTGCACATTTTTCATACATAGACTTTATTGAAAATTAACAACGTTCATTTTTGTAAATGAAAATTAGCACGAAATAAATTCAATGTATGCTCAATAAGAGACCTTTTGTCTAAATCCCAAATCAATAATCTAGTGTACAAAAAAATCCGAAAAAACTAACGTTTTCAGCCCATCACAGTGGTCGTCTTTTAAAGTTGCTTTTATGTGGTCGAAAAACGAACGTTTTTCTACAGCTTGCCATTTCAATAATTTTTAAAATTTCAATAAGGTATCCGGTCATACCAAAGTTTTATTATTACAAATACTGAACGTTTTTTTTTTACTCAGACCAACCTAGTTGCCAGAACCACCGAAACCGATTGCCCATGCAGGCACTTTGTTTAAATAATAATAACTTCATTGTTTATCTCTATTTTCCCCCCAAAAAACAACCCAAACTTGGCAAGAGTATGTATTAATTGTATGTAAAATCCCGACTTTGTAATTTCAATACACTCGTCATAAAAAAATATTCAAAAATGACGTGTATTTTGGGCCTCGCCCTTCTGCAGGCCCGTCAAAATAACTTGAAATAAATAATTCCTAAAATATTCAATTTTTTTCAATGAATAGTTCCATGGCATTCTCCAATGACGGATTTAGTCAGCTAAAGTCATGTTTTTCGTGTATATAAAGAACGAACAAAAAAATCGCTGTCCTTGCTCATACGCGAAGGCAGGGTGAAGGGGGATCGACGAGGCTTCGTAATCCCGTGATAAATGACCGAATCTACGACATCTGCGCTACAACCCTCGGGGCGAAATCGGCCCGGGTTCTTTCATCAAAATCTCATATTCATGCAGTTATACGGGCAAATAGTCGAGAAGAAAAACGTGAAGGAGCGCGGCAGCCGCGGCGAATTGTCTACTTGCGGTCCCAAAGGGAACGAGACGCCATTGTTATGAGGCTTTGCCGCCCGGTCGCCAATGACAACTTTTATCGATCTTTCATCCGTGAAATCGTCAATGAGGTGGAAATTTTTTCACGAATTCGTGAATTATTGTTCTCGAAAAAAAATGTCGTTTTTAGAAAAACGCGTTGAAACCTCACTGCACCCTTAAAACTCTCTCCCTAATTGAGTTTGCAAAATATTGCCACTCAATTCAATTATTTAATTGAATCGCATTAAACTATTTTTTTTAATCCCGGAAGTTTGTCACCTATCAAGAAGAAATGCGAAAGGGCGAGGGAAGAATCCCAGTCAAAAAAACATTTTTTCTTTTAAGGTAGTACCTCCACAGAAGAGTTGAATTAAGAAATGGTTGAAATTTGACATATATGTTATTCAATACATTATCCAAACATCGGTGCAATTTGAATAAGTTTGACCACCCCAAACCTGAGATATTTACACTTAAAGTTGGCTTGGTTTACACGCAACAAATGCGTTATGATTGGCAAACAGAGCATCATTAATTTTACCGTCAAAACTAAAATTAAGAAATTGATAAAAAACGAGGGTAAGCTAGAGTAAGATATCACGAATAATGTGAAAAAAAATGAGAATGATTCACCATCTACTTTCCAAGATATAACCATGAAAAGCCCTCACAATTTTGGTGCAAAGCCTGGAAAAAAAACAATTGGGGCAAAGCCTGGACAGTCCCGGCAAAAAGTTTACTGGCAATGGTAGATCAAAAACACAATATAAAATATATTTTACGGCAATAAATGATATCCATCGTATTATCTACTAGTACCGAGTCAATATTGCGTAGTTTTTAATTTTATTTATTACTATTTAAACCAATTATCAATCTTTTAAACATGAACATGGTATGTAAACTTTTGGTTGAGATTTTCGCAGAGGAACTACCTTAATATACCACGTTTTTAAAATCGACTAAAAAGAATAAAATAATTTCTTCTGGCCCCATACCGATTTATAACCACATGCAGATTGTCCTGAAAATTTGTGATCGTGAATTTTTAATAGCTATGAAAATACTTGTAAGATTTAAAACGAAAAACGTTGGGGGCATGCAATAGATAATAGCAAGGAGTATAGGGAGTAGCTGTCGTTGAGTAAACTCACACGACAGTTCATATCATTTGCATTGCAATAAAATTGTTGGTGACTTAGGTGAACTATTCATGCATCAATTATCTATTGCATGCGTTCCACGTTTCTCGTTTTAAGGGGCCAGTCCACTTTGGAGCCACGAAAAAAGGCTATTTTCGCGATTTTTTTTGAGGATTTTAAAAAAGATATGAATATAAAAGTTGTTGGGCTTGATAAATAAAGTCTTGAAATACATTTTTAAAAAAATTTAATTCATTTTTATTCATTTTTAAGTACAAAAACTATAGTTCAACGTAACGCCTCAAAAATAGGTGGGCTAGGTGGCTCCATCACATCTCGGCAACGGCTTGTCTGAAACAAAAAAATCAAAGTCCATTAGATTCAGTATGACGCCAGCTACAAAATGACCCTCGGATATGAAGTTTTATAAAAAAATTAAAAAATGGCAGATGAAAAACGAAAAAGTATTTCAAAAACGCGTTTTTTCGCAGTTTTTCGCAAAAATAATTGTAAAAATCAAAATTTTTACACTCATGTGGTTCAAATTTCAAAGTTTACAATATGTGGTTCAAATTTCAAGAGAATCGGTTTATTAGTTTTAGAGACACGGTGGAACTAGATTTTGAAAACGTTGTTTCGAGAAAAACGCGTTTGAAGTTTATCCTATGAAAAACTGTTACCCAAACTCAATCGGCAATTCCTGCACCGTACAAAATCCCTTCTGATTGCTCATCATCGTTGATTTCTTCAAGTCTTGCTTGCTTTCGATTTTTTGAATTTTTCAAAGTGGACTGACCCCTTAAATCTTACAAGTATTTTCAAAGCTATTAAGAATCGACAATCACAAATTTTCGGGACAATCTGTATGAGGTTAGGAATCTGTATGGGGTTATAAATCTAAATGGGGCTAGAAGAAATTATTTCATACCTTTTAGTCCGTTTTAAAAACGTGGTATATTAAAAAAGAATTATTTAAATGATTTTATTTTCTGATTTTTAGTCTTGTGTGTTTGGGATTTTTGCAATCGATTAAACATTTTGAGGAGATTATGACAGAGACATGTGGCAAATTTCAGGTTTATGAAAACCTGAAATTTGATAACGCTAGACACTAATGCACTATTCACTATTAATATTATTATTTTTTTCTCTTTCACTAGACTATATTTTATTTCTTTATTGATTTTTACACATTTTATCCCCTCTCGCTCTATCTCTCTTACACACTTCATTCGTCAACCTGAAACCTGTTGCAAACTGTTAAATATTGTGTATATTATTTAAATATATAAAATATCTATTTGTATATTATGTTCTTTTATATTATTATGTAGATTTTTAAAATTTTTATATTTATCTTGTCTGTCTGTTTGTTTGTTTGTCACCCAGTTCTGAGCTATGTTTAAAGTTTCAAGTCTCTAGCTCCACCGGAAGTTAGTTTGAAATCGATTGCAAAATTTGCACCGGACAAACAAACAATCAGACAGACAAGAAAGCGAGTTAATAAAAACGTGGTAAAATACATACTCGTCTTTCTTTATGAAACATAAAACATTGCAATTTTTATTAGATAATCAGGAATTAAGGGAGGCTGCTAGTCTAAAGCCCGGAAAAGACGTGAATTTTGACATTTTTAAAATGGATATCCTGTTAGTAGAATGAAAATTCTGTTTCATGGCGTTTATTCGATGCATATTTAAGTACCTATACAAATTTTTTCGCAAGATTTTGTTACAAAATGGTGGCGCTGAAGCTGGATGAAGCGAGTCACCTTTGTCTGATGTCCTGTGGCCGGCAACATTACATCGCCAACTCCTCACCGACTGACTTGACACTTTTTTCAACCTTATCACAACATTCCACATCGCAGTAGGTACCTAGGGGATTTTTTATATGTTGAAAACTTTTTCCGCATATCATTATTTTCGGTCATTTTTTTACCAAGAACTATTTTTTTATTTAAAACATTCACGATTTTTATTAAAAATCGATATTTTCCGATTTTTTTACTTACTTCGAAGGCAAATCTTGGCTAGATTTCAAATTATTTTGAAGTTTCGTATCGGGTAGAAATCTGGAGAACTCTTGCAGGCCGCAGAACACTATCGGACAAAGGTGACGCTTCGTCCAGCTTCAGCGCCCTCCCCCCTCCCATTTTGTTACAAAGTCTTGAGATGAAATTTGTAAAGATACTTGAAGATATGTGGAATAAAGGTCACTGAACGGAATTTTCTTTCTACCAAGTGGGTATCCATGAAAAATTGTCGAAATTCACCTTTTCCGGCTCTTGGCTGATGGAAGGTAAACAAAAACGAGTTTTTTTCGGTAATTTTTTTAGAAGGGAAAAAAACAAGTGAGCCCAGTAAAATTGAGGTATGTTTACATGTATATTTGAAAGGTATTAAAAAAATGTTTCAACATGAAACAATAAATTACTGCAATTTTATCAGCCTATTCCATGGGCGTCTTGTCACTGCAGTCCCCAATCGACGGGAAAGATGCAGCTCGTAATTCTTGACGGACACAAAAAAACCAATAAAATTTTCAATTGTCATATATTGTTATTCTGGGTGAATTAAGAAAAAGCTGAAAAAATCGTAAAATTATAACTGTTCTCGGGTTTGAAAAAAAAAAGTGTTAAAAAAACACTTTAACATGCTATAATAATTATTTAAAAATACTTTTTCAACGACTTTTTTAATTCACTTAGAAGAGATTTTCATACTGAAGAAAATAAACTTTGGTTTGATTGAATAGGCCGTTTAGTTTTTTTGCTATCACGCCCGCCAATTTGGAAAAATCGTGAAAATGAAAACTGGAGAAAACGCTCTTCAAAGTTTTCAACAGGAGGAAATATCAATATCAGATATCAATCGCTTCTCTGCTTTTGGCCTTGTATCTTCGAAAATATTTGCAGCTGGCCTCTGTAACTTTGTAAATATATTCTTGGGTAGTTTATCTATCGATTTAAGCAATAAAAAAAACGATTTTCCGGACCTTCTAATTCACGCTCCACCTACCTCGTGGCAGAAAAGATGAATTTTCGTCAATTTTTCTACTGGGAAAATGTGTGCAGGTTACCAATTTTGTTTACATCAAAGAATATGGTTTTAAGTATCTTTAACAATATCAGTATGGAAAAATGTATCATAAATATGATAGATACAACTGTTTGTGCAGACCACTGTTTGAAAAGCGTTCATTGCGATGACCGCTGCTGCTCGGAAACAAATCATCCGAAATAAAAAAAATCAACCGCCTGTAATTTTTGCATGAAATCATCTAGTGCTTCGGCGACGGATTTAACAAAATATTGATTTTTGATCAAATTGCCGAAGTCCAAAGTGTATGTATCGATTTTCGCTGAAAAAAAACTTCTATTTTCATAGACAAAAAAAACTTTGTATCGAAAAAGAAATTTCCTTCGTCCGAGCACTGCTTTTTGATACGTAAAAGAAGCTTGTGAAACTGAAAGTTTATCGGAGCATTGATGTTTGGAATATCGTGGTCCCGATTTTGAAAAAGGCGTTTTGAAAAAATGTTCTACGACTTGAAATTCTCAGAGAATATTTTTGTGATGTTATATTTAGAAAGTCCATTGAAAACCGAAAATTGATATTTTGAACAACTCCAACTAGGCTTAAGAGGTTACCCCCACTTGCGATTCTGAAAAAATCGATTTTTTTATTGCATTTTTTTGAAGTATAAGTGTCCGGGCCCATACTTCTGTATGGGCCCTGAATAGATGACTCTATGTAAGTTTACAAAAAAAATATTTTCTTCGTGTAAACTGAAATTGAAACTTTAAACGCGTTTTTCTCAAAATGGCATTTCTGAAGTCGGTGACCAAGATTACTTGAACACTTATGAACCGATCTTCTTGAAATTTTGCAGGCTTATTTAATACATAAAAATGTAGTCTTTAATCGTTCGATTTTTTTTTTTCGAAAAAAAAAAATGGCCGTTTTATAGCCAAAAACGGCCGTTTTTTTCGTTAAACTCGAACCATTAACTTTGACTGTCCGCCATTTTATGAAAAATGAATATTTTTTAAAATCCTTCGATTAAAGACTAGTTTATACTTATATTTGACTAAATCCATCCGCATTTTTTTCAGATGATCCACTTCGCCGCAATGTTGGTCACCGCAAACCGTGTATATAAAAACATTATTTCATTGACGGCCATTTGCCACTAAACAATGTAATATTTTTCAATAAAAAAATTACTGAAAGTTCTTCAAGATGTGTTCTTTAAGATGGTATATTGATCGATTAAAAAAGTGTGGTAGTTTTCTTAAAAAAAAATCACGAAAAAGGCCTTTTTTGCGCTACAAGTGGGGGTAACACCTTAAGCCCCTAACAAAATCGCAAAAGATCCGTAATAGGCTGCGAAAAGAAAGAAAACAGTGTTCCAATTGGAAAAATCAAATTACGCAAAGATGGATGGAAACAGCATTGCGTTTTCGAACCACGACAGCCTTCCAACCAGCAACAGCGACGGTATTTGGATCGTCATTCTTCTCGCTGCTTGCACGGGATATATGCGACAGGGCCATTCGGTGGTTGCGCTCATTCAGAAAGTGCAACTACGAGACAATACGAAGGTGGAAACGATCGCAGTGCGGTGAGAACAGCCAACGTGCCTCATCGATAAATAAGTTAATTCAGGACTGTTTCGCAGTTCGTGTGTAGGTATATATATATATATATATATATCCACATAGACACATGGCACATTTATATACAGGGTGTCCCTCTTATATCTGCCATCCGAAATAACTCGGTAATTATCGACATCTCAAAAAAATATTTCAGACAAAAGTTGTACGGTGTGTAGGGGGCCGTCAAATGCGACGAATTTTTTTTTTTTTTTCGGTGGAGGCGCTGACGCACAGTGAAGGTCACCTCCACTTTTTAAAATGGAATGATACATTTTTTTTCAACCATCTTGTGGAGCACCTCAAGCCGCAATAAAAACATTAGGGGGTCAAAGTCGTTCAAGGTCATTCAAAGTCAGTATCGATGATACAAATCTAAATAACTCGGATCACTACCAAATATTTGGTAGTGATCCGAGATATTTAGATTTGTATTTCATTTTAATAGGTGACCTTGAATGACCTTGAACGACTTTGACCCCCAATGTTTTTTATGCGACTTGAGGTGCTTCACAAGATGGTTGAAAAAAATGTACCATCCCATTTAACCCTTAACAGTCATCGGGTATTGAATCAACCCCAGCCGTTTTTCGACCTGCGATCCATGCCAGAATTTTTTTTTCCGACCTTTTTTTTATATTAAAAATTACACGACTTGAAAATAATCGGCGTGGTCTTATACACAAAGGTTGAAAATGCATTGTAGTATTTTTTTTCAATTTTTCCATTATTGATCACTATCCAAAGTCAGTGGGGTTGATTACACCCCCAATGACTATTACGTCACAATTTGGAGGTGTGACTGACGAGGGTTGAAAAAGTGGAGGTTACCTTCACTGTGCGTCAACGCCTCCACCGAAAAAAAAAATTGGTCGCATTTAATTCACACCGTACAATTTTTGTCTGGAATATTTTTTGTGACGTTGATAATTACTGAGTTATTTCGGGTGGCAGAGAGAAGAGGGACACCCTGTATATATCCACAATATATAATATACTATATATATAAAAGTGGGATGCACAGCCAAGTGACAGTGATTCAAGTTGGGAACTCGGTATTCGCGATCGCGGCTTTGGGGTTCGCATTCGACGGATTTGTGTAGTTACGTACGGAAATAATTCGTTACGTTGCGATGGGAGGTAAAATATAAGCAGCGGGCGACAACCGGAAATGCGAATGGATGAGACATCTGCATGTTATTCTATTTTGCCCGTCGCTACGCGGTTCAACCGCGATAAATGGAATACGCGATGGAAGAGCGGGGAGCCTATGATGATCAACCGCGGAAAAGACTCATTGCAACGAGGTGCCCGGGCGTACAGAGCACAGGGTGATGCACTATCAGGGTTTCCTTCGTAGGCACATCGATCGCGCCAGTGTTACATCCTAGCGAATGTGCCTTCTCTCAGTTATTCCCAATATCCTCATTTGCCGTTGTAAGCTTATTATTAAATGAATAAATCTAAGAATAAGACGCGTAACAGCGTAAAAAGGAACGTGCGTACGTTTCGCACGCATATTCAACCTACAGCGATATATATACGATAGCAGCACCGCCACAGTCATCGACTTTTCCTATCCCATTGGCTGTCAACAAGAACACGATCTCAGGCGCATATTCCAAGAAGAGCTGTCGAACGAAAAACCAACCATCAACTCGATCAACAGACTCCAAAAACTCTACGCCGGCCCATCCGCATGGTGACCAAAAGAAGCCGCGACCCTAGATTACTTCATCATAACATAGCCTAGACGGCTCCGACGAATTTATAACACTGACTGAAAAATAAGACATCCGGTCTCGCAGCGTAGTCCGATATACAAACTTCTCGATATGAGAAGTCATCATAGCCGTAAATTGACATAACACAAACCATGCGAATGCTTAGGTCTCTGATATTGAACTCTATATCTCATGCGCTTTTTCACCGAAACACGAGACAAAGGTCTCCTTCTCTTCATACGCATATTAGTCAGAACCGATGCCCTGAAATAAGGCCGCGCACGTGCCTAACGAATCTGTAAAGTGTTCGCACACCATACCGCGACCAATGACGCTAATCAACCGATATCTTCACGACCAATGGACCAATCCCCGAAGAACTAGATGACCAAGACCACACTCTTACTAAGGTTCCTTCTCCCACTACTGAACCTCTCCTAATTTTCATATCAAGAAAGACTTCCTTCCCGAAGTCAGTCTCCCGCCAACTACCATCGGCTCAAGTTCTTCTGTAAAGTCTCAATCCCAGTCTCCCGTCGACTACCATCAAATCAAGTTCTTCTATCGAGTCTCAATCCCAGTCTCCCGACAATCTTCATCAAATTCAGAACTTAGTCTTCCGTCAACCAATATTTGCGTCAACCGAATCACTCCTTATATCAAGTCTTAACCCAGAAGCCTAACGAATATCTCCGATTATCCTTCATACGAACCGTCTTCATTTTTCGAGTCACAAAAGTTTTATTATACACTTGTATAATTTCTATTATCGGTCCGTGATTATCAATCTCAATTCATCGACCTTGCGCGCCGTGCATATTTCTATCTACGCGTAGTGCCCGTTGTAGTAAACACGTCGAGTATAGACACGACCAGCGTAAAATCCTGCGAGCGTCTTACCAGCAATTGTACCAGCGAGCGCACCAGGCCAAGAGCGAAGGCCCTTGTAACGCGAGCGACAACAAACATCCACGCAAGCGAGCGAGCGAGCGACCGAACGTCAAACACAACCAATGTAAGCTAACCATATCTTTTTCTTTTCTGTATCATTCATCGTAGGCCTGATCGCTTTAACCCGTCTAGTAGTCTTATAATAAATAACATATTGTCAATCGTACACCAATTCTGTCGAATTATTCCTCAATATCGAAATATCGCGTCAATTCCTTAATTCTATTCTTTCGCACGCACTACCCCTTTTTACCCTCATCCCGTGCTATTGCGCTAGGCGTAGGCAACAAAGAGGGAAACAAAAATACTATGTTCGCGTCCCTTCCGGATGTGACACCAGGCACGTTTTTTTTTTTTTTTCAAAAACTTTTATTTAAAAAACGCGCTGTTTTTGCAAAAATCGATATATAAAAAAAATCGTACGTACTTCTGTAACTATTCACATGTATAATCGAAAAAACAAATTTCATTCACTGTAAATAAAAAATTGCAGGTGCCGTTGGTCCGGCCGCGCACCTATGAAAAAAAAAGGTTTCGTCGAAGAAAACCTGTGCAGCGGCAGTTTTGTTTTTTTTACTTTGAAAAAAATTGTTTATACAGTTCATTATATGTACAATATAGGACCTTTTTGAGAATTTTGATTTATTCCATTGTCCCGCTAAAAAAATTCCCAAAATATACTTATTTTTTCCCCGCTATTGTGGCCGTACCCCTTAATGAAAGAAAAATCTTCGTTGGTTTTTATTCAGATTAATCCCACCGACGCTAATCATGGGAAAACCATGCCATACTTCCGCCATTTTCAAAGATGGATAATTTTTTTAAAAATGCCTCGCTTAAAGATATCGCCCCCCTTAAGGGATAACACCACTCTGGAATTGTGGAAAAATCGTTATTTGCTTAAAAGATACTGTGGGGTCATAAAAACAACATGCAATTGGTCCTGTAGCGAATTTTTTTTACGGTTTAATTATCGATGTTGCCGCAGCGCCTCGGACTTCTTTCAGGCGCCTCGTACAACTTTAAACGCGTTTTTCTAGAAACCAGTTTTTTCAAATTTGGAGCACGGATTACTCGAACACCTTTGCATGGATCGATTTGAAATTTTCATAGTAGCTTCACAATTACTCTATGGAAGTATCCCGTGCAGAAATTTTGGCAGGGATACAGCTGGATTCTGACTTGTATCCCGGGCTCCCAGTCGGGATCTAGTCCGATATCGGATCAGATTCTAAGACTAAATGTAAGATCCGTAAACTGGATTCCATTAGGGATCCAGAACCGGATTCTTTAATGACTCTAAATAGATTCCCCATGGAATCATTGAGGAATCTTGGAAGGATCAAGGGTAAATACAGACTGAAATAAAATGGCAAAAATGGAATTATTGCATGTTAAATTTATTATAAAAATAATTACCATTTATACATTTTTGGTGAATTAAAATATCAATTTAAAAAATGAAAGGTAAGAACACCATAAAAAATGGAAAACTACGACTGGGTTATCGTTTTTTGGACTACTTAGCGTCCTTTGCGTCCATCTCAGTCTTTTGCGTTGGATATTCCTATCTATAGAAATTGGAAATTCCTATCTATAGATAGGAATTTTATAGATAGGAACCTCTAGATGGAAATTCCTACCTACAGATAGGAATTTCATAGTAATACCGAAAATACACGTGACGCCAAAATTTTCAAAGATATGCCATCGTCGTCATACATATTCCGATACGGATGCAAGTTGGATTCTAACCGGGTTACCGGTTTTGGGGAATCCATGACAAATCCTGATCGGGATTTGATCGGACATAGGGTATCCCTGTCAAAATTTCTGCACGGGATATTATGGAAGTCTCTATGGAAGATCTCTTATGGAAGTACGTAGCCGTTTTTTGATTAAATGTAAACTTTTTTTAAAAAACAATTTACTGCTTATTTTTTGGGCAAAAAATCGATTTATATCTTTCAAAGTGCGCCATTTTTTCAAAATTGGATTTGAAAAATCCCCACGTAGTCCCATAGCTAATAATATATCGATTGTATTTTTTTTGTATTTTGTTCCAGGTCTTAGACTTTACGAGAAAACCGTCCTCCCGTGAAGGTATTTGTAAAAAAAAACACGTTTTTCAAGATGGGCGCTGTCGCCGCCATTTTGTATGAAAATAATTACTAAAATTTTGTTATATATTTTGATATGTGTTAAATAAACCCTTTCAAAAGAAATCCTATTCCTTTTTTCATACTCCCAAAATAAATTGTCAAAGTTAGGCCATATTTTCCATTTGATACAACTTTATACAGTAAAGCCGTTGTCATAGTATACTGAATGCACCCTCCGAATAAAATGATCATCTAAACCGTTTCTATAAAATGTACAATTGAAGAAACACTCTTTAACACAGGGAGATGCCTACGCTCATCGCTGAATGGAAGTTTTACGCACGAAACAGTGTGAGTTTTTTTTCAAAATGTTATGAAAATCTGTGAAATCACTCAGTGATGACACATGATACGGATGACGAAATTGTCATAATGTACTGAATGGATAACTGTCAAATCACTGAGGGCATTGTGACAACTTCGTCTCCCTTTACATTATAATAATTAGGCATCTCCCTACGTTAAAAAGTGTTTCTGTAATTGTAAATTTTATAGAAACGGTGTAGACGATCGATTTGAAATTTGGAGAGTACATGCAGTACATGACAAAGAATTTACTATTTCGAATTGAATCGAGTGGTAACGTATCTACAATTGTCCCGAAACTCCTTAAGGGAGGACATCACTGTGACGAACCAAAAAAAGGTCGACTTTTTTTTGTATACTAGATTATTTATTTGGGATTTGGAACAAAGGCATTTTATCAAGCATACATTGGACTTATTTCGCGTGAAAATTGATTAAAGAAAAAAATTAAGAACGCTATTGAGGTATAGTTTTATACAAAGGTAGAGTCGCTGTATAAAAAAAGTGGTCCAACGGCCAGATCGATAACTTGACAATGGTTGGCCTGAAAATAAAAAAAATGTATAATCCATATAAATGTAGTTCTGGTTGTACGTAGCCGTTAAAAAAAATTTTCACCAGATGGCGGGTGTTTGAGAAAAGTGTCATTTTGGCGAAATTTTTTCTCATATTCGGGGACCGAGAGGGTCTTATAGAAAAATGTTGAAATTTTTCGCGTATATAAGGCCTTAATATCATCTAAGCTCCAATGTCTTTAAAATCACTTATGGATAAATTCCAACACGTTTATATAAATGTCATTGTCAGGACTTCCCTGGCCCCAAAGTCAACCATTTTTTTTCACAAACTTTGAGGAGCGTTTTTAAGAACCAAACAAACGAGCCGATAGTTAGCATTGATCAAACGGGTTCATAATATTCTTTCCCCTTGTATATATAACATGCGCACCAGCCTTCCCCATGCTGCACCCGAATCCTGTCTATGTACGTCGGAGGTAAATCGGGTCTTAATTTTAACCCTCCGCGGGTAGCGAAGTAGGCTGGCAGGTTCAACACGAATCTGCGGAGAGCACACCGCGTATTTTCTTGCGCCGCAAACACAATGCGGCACTTCATCGCACGTACGCGAGACAGGAAGAGGGAGGATGGGTGGATAAAGGAACTAGACATCTCGGTATACTTATATGCGCCGTATATAATTGCTACGGTGCCTCGGGGATCCCACCCAGAAGTCTCGTTGAAAATTTAACCGCGTAATCAGCATACGCGCACGGCCGCCGCGTTTTAATTTGCGTTCGTCAATATTTATGTTAAGCTTCCTGACCGCGCTTCACCAATTCGGCTCAGACGATGTGGGAAGAAATTGCTCGTTTCCTCCGCCAATCTCAACCCCTCCGTCGAGAAAAAAAAATCGATTTTTTTTAACCACCCTAATGTATATATTTATGCGCGATAAAGGTCGAAATAGAGGTACATTTCGACCTTTATCACGGATATATATACATTAGGGTGGTTAAAAAAAATCGATTTTTTTTCTCGACGGAAAATTGAATTATGTTAAGAAAAAAAGAGTTTCGCAAAATTTTAGAGTTCTAAACAATTTTTTAGTTAGTGCTCAACCGCCTTATTCATGTTTTATTTTCATGATTATCGGAGTATTAATTTTTTTATCTCGATGCAGAAAATGTTAGTGCGTGATCCAATGTAAGTCTTGATTTAATTTTTTCTGTAACGATACACAATTTTTATTTAAATATTTTTTTTTATCATAAACAATTTGTATTTGCAGATTAAGAATCAATATATGTAATTCGGTTGTGAAAATTATATCAACCACTTGATGAACAAGAACACGGTGTTTACATCACTGTACGTCTAACAAGTATGCGTGTTTTTTTGGAGTAATATGTTGTTTTGGAGTGAGAAAACAAAGTCATACGGATTCGAGAGTTACAAACCGCGGCGCTGTTGACGCTACTGCACCTTGGTTTCTCTGACTGTCCGTGAGTTCTTTTCGCGATTCATTTGACTGTTTCCAGTAGTTGCTGTATTGAGGTACGTCACAGTACACGTAAAAATAAAAATGCAAAAAAGTTTATTCGAACGATTTGAGCTCCCGTGCAGTTTTTTGGACTTGAATCCTTCACTCTGGGACTTTAATCGGGATTATAATACGTGCTTGATTACTTTTAAAAACATGCAAGGTGTGAACGACATAGCTGAGCGAGCCGTTTCTTTGATGAAAGATTTCAACGGTTTGATTACGAAAAACGAAGACCAAAAACAATATCTGTTGCAAGTTGTGAGCGAGCACAGAAAAACCCATCCTTTTTGCGAGAAGGGAAATTATTATACGGCTCGATCTTTGTATAATAACGTAAGTTTTTCAACAATCGCTTACTGTGATCCAGATAACATATTTTTTAAACCTCGTTTGGAATTATTATTTTCATTAAAACTGCTTGAAACGAAAACGACCTGTTTATGTTAACTTAGAAAATGCTACAGAGCATAAAAAGTTTTGAGAAAATTATATTATTATGATGTCTATTGGCGGGGAAAAAAAAATTACGAAAAATCGAAGAAAGAAAAATTAAAAGTCATTTGAGCACTACCTAAAAAAATGTTTAAACTTCTCAAGTTTTGTATGAATTACTTTTTCATAACGTAGTAACATTTTCCGTTGAGTACCGCGAAACAATTTTTTTTTGAACCACGCTAATATATATATATATATATATTGGAGCGGCACAATTTTGAGCTCGATTTTTTCTTCCTTTTTCTCACCATCCAATTATTTTCATTAAAGAAAAAAAAAATTGTCGCGGAAGCTGCGGGCGGTCAAAAAATATTTAGAGGTCGCTTAAGCCTCCCGAAGATTCAGTTTTCATTGACAAATCGATTTTTTTTTCCTCCACTTCTTACCCATGATTTTTACACTTTCTAATTTTAAATTAACCACGCGAAAGCTCTAACCAGCCAATGAATATTTAATGGTCGCTCAAGGTTTTCGAAATTCAGAATTTCCGCCAAAAAATAAATCTCGCATGCACTATAATTCCTTGTAGCTTAAAAACAAAATAAACAGCGAAGTGTTACATCTTCTGAATAATTTATTACAATAATTAGTAACAAACTCCAATTAGAGGATATGTGTTGTTATGTATCATTAAGTATTATTGTATTTTTTAACATATTGAAACAATTATTTCCATTTTAAGCGTAAAAAACGATGATTTGAAGCATAAATTAGGAAAGTGCCTGAGGGGTTATTGTGCTACCTTTCAAAATTGACATACAGGACTCAGTTTTGGCAAAACTTCTTTTGTATCGTACTGTACAATTTTTTTATATGGACCTGAAAAAAAATTAATATTATGACCGTAATATCAATTTGTATAATTTATATAATTTATTATATAAATATATCTCTAATATATATTAGAGATATATTTACACCATTTTTTATGTAATATGTCGAATATATGTAGACTACATATTGAACTACCAGATCAAACTCAGGCTCACCCGAGTACCAAGACTAACTAAAAGCTTATTCCTCGACCTGGTGAAATGCTGATTCGTTTTCATCTCCCAAGCAAAAATTCTACCTCGTTAATCCGGATCTCACATTGCCCGATGATATTCGATCAGCTTGCAAAAAAAAACACAAAAAAAGGAATAAAAGCCAGTGAACTCGATCGCCCCCCTCCAAAAATTCAGAACAAAGGATCACGTTTTTTTTTCTTCAGGAAACGCGCTTCTGCCATTCGCCAGGTAGACGAACCTCGAGTGTTCGAGCGCGTAGCCCGCGACGAGTACCCACACGATAGAGTCAACGTTAATTCTTTTCATCGCGACTTTTGTGTATTGCATACACAATCCGAACACTAGGATCGACCAGGCTATGAAATAGCATTAATACGATTATAACACGGGCAGCTTCTACTTCCCAAACAGGTATACTACTCGAGAAGATTTTGCCCTTGCCCCCCCCCCCCCCCCCCAGCGATCCACAGGGCTGCTTCGGCGAATAAACGTTGTAGATTGACAGGCGGCACTTTGGGGCCACATAATAAAATGAATCGTCGTTTTACGGTCGAATGGATTTCACAAGAAAACAGGCAAAGGTATATACCGACGATCTGTATATATGGCGGCTCCTCGGATCTGAATTATTTGGTAACGTGTTCACGTGTTTGTCATCTTGCGACAAGGAAGCGCAAGATGGAGAGAGAGAGAGAGAGAGAGAGAGAGAGAGAGAAGCAGAAGAAGAAAGAAAAAAACAGACAGACAGGCAGAGAAGAAGAAATAGAGACCGAGAGATAGATGAAGAGTCAAAGAGAAAGAGAAAGTTTTTGACTGATTGATTTGATTGATTATTTAATTATGCCATAGTACAATCACTTTTGAGCAAAATAAGGATACATACTATATACAATAACAGTGCTCTCTGTTTTCAACAAAGGAAATGAATAAATCAGAGTAAAGTAATACCGCGTAGTTGAATAGGTCTACTTCGTTGAAGGGTTCATTTTAAACCAAGCTTAAATTTAAGAACAATTAGACTTACATATGTGTAAGTGTTGAGATACGTGTAAGTGTGTTACAGATATGTGTACGTGTACACTTACTTGTGTAAGTGTGTGAGTGTTACACATATGTGCACGTGTACACTTACTTATGTAAGTGTGTAAGTGTTGCACATATGTGCACGTGTACACTTACTTATGTAAGTGTGTGAGTATTACACATATGTGTATGTGTACACTTACTTATGTAAGTGTGAGCGTTACACGTATGTGTACGTGTACACTTATGTAAGTGTTACACATATGTGAATATGTGCACTTATCTAAGTGTTACACATATGTGTACTTGTACACTTACTCATCTAAGTGTTACAAATATGTGTACGCGTACACTCACTTATGTAAGTGTTGCACATATGTGTACGTGTGCACTTACTTATGTTAGTATGTGTACACTTATGTAAGTGTTACACATATGTGTACGTGTACACTTACACATGTAAGTGTTGCACATATGTGTACGTGTACACTTACTCATGTAAGTGTTACACATACGTGTACGTGTACACTTACTTACGTAAGTATTCCACATATGTGTACATGTACACTTACACATGTGTGAGTGTAAGACGATGAGAGTGAGAGAGCTGGCTTTATTACAAAAGGGGAAATCGATAAAAAAAAAGGAGAGAGACAAATTGTTTTATTAAAAAGAGCGGAAGCCAGAAAAAGAGAGAGTGAGAGAGGGAGAAGGATAAAAAACGTTGGTCCTGCAGTCCACATATAAAGATCCTTCACTATTTATGTACATCCTTCTTCCACGTGGCACGTGTTCCCTGCGACTGAAGAATCGGCGAGGGTTGTAAAATTTCTACGGGCAATCGGTACCGCGGTCTATTATTTCTTCCTCTCTCTCTCTCTCTCTCTCTTTTTTTCCAATTCTTCCTGCCACGCGGAGGGCTCTATGTTTATTGTGTGTATACTGAGCATTGGGGTGTGCAGAGGGAGTGGCTGCGCCAGAGGGGGGGGGGTCGAATAATTTTCTACGCCTCAAAGAGAAAACTTACGCACCGCGTCTCCATCTCACCCCTCGTAGATTCTTGCCTATTCTCGTGCTTGTTATTCGTTGATATTAATGCCTAGGGAGAACCGTAGTGATGGCTGGGGGCTGGGAACGCGAAACGGAGAATGAAATTTGACGGTAATTCGATCGTACAGTGAAATTGAGCGTGCAATTTTTTCATATTTGTATGGAGACCACGGTCGAACGGTCGAGAAAGAAAGTCAACGAAAAAAGAGAATAAAAAAAATAAGAAAGAAAAATTGCGTAGATTTGAGAATGAGGATCACTGTGACTGACGGCACGATTGAGAGCGAGTTTGTGGAATTTCGCCGAGATTCAAACGGAATGAGACCGCAGCGGAGCGGCGAGGGGGGGGGGAGATCGAGGATGCGAGGAATTTTATAGTCTATGAGGCTACTCGAAAAGTTTCACGCTTTTGTGAAATTTTGAAGCTTCTGCAAATGCATATGAAATCAGGTACATACATGTGTGCAAAGGTATATAATAATAGACGTATAAATACTTATTTATATAATAATATATATAAATAAGTATTCATATATATTGTTATATATGGATTTATATATTATTATATAAGTATTTATATATGTATATAAAAATATATTATAAATAAATATACCGGGTGGGGCAACAACTATCGGCAACGGAAATGTTTTGTAACCTACCAGACTTAGGAGAAAACTTCATCGACAAAAGTTGCATAGTTCGAAGGCGGTTATCGAGTGGTTGCTACGAGGTTCATCCAGGTGCTTCAGAGATTTCAAGATCAACGTCATTTTTTTTAAACTGGACGACTATTTTTTTCTCATGATTTTATGAAGAAACTAAAGTTCACACACCAAATTTGAAGGTGTTGGGTCATGATTTGGTATAAACAATCGATGAAAAAGAGATTATTAATATCTTCAGCCGAGAATCGATTAAAAAAACGGTGCAAACACTTATTCCTAAAGATGGTGCTCAAATGGCCACCATACAATTATCACTTGGGTTGCAGTTTGCAAAATTCTCCGTAAATTAAGATCGTATCAACTTGCCCTTGATAAGGCATCATTTTGCGAAAATCTTAATTCTGTACTGGCAAAAGGAAATTCAGTCGTGGTACATTTAAGGCCTTAGGCCACAGAAACGGGTATAAAATCATGTGCGAATTTAACATTTTTCTTCGTATGAAAAAGTTATTGACTCATAAAATTAATTACACATCCATTTAGTATGAATATCAAGCTGTTAGAAAATATATATATATAGTTTTTTCGATGTTCAAAATGGCCGACTACTCGAAACTTCTCGAAACAGCTATTTTCCAATTGGCGTGACAAATAACTTCAACAATTTTCACTCGACTTACTTCAAATTTAAAAGTTATGTTCCTAATTGCATTTCGCAGAGAAGTACGTACGGAATTTCTGATTAATCGAAAACTTTTCATTTTATGAGCAGTTTATGAGCAGTTATAACGAAATTTTTCACTGAAAATTCATTTCTTAAGTTCAAATACCTACAACTTTTGAATAAAACAAAATTTTTTAATTCCCTACGTACTTCTCTATGCATTCTAATGTAGATTGACGAGCATTTTTGTTTTTTGTTCTAGGTCAAAAACTGTGGATGCTAAATGACACGCCGCTTCGCGCCTAAAAAAAAGACAACAAAAGAAAATATTAGTAGTCGACCATTTTGTACATCGAAAAAAAATATATATTTTCCACCAGCTCGATGTTCATACTAAATAGATGTGTAATTAATTTTATCAGTGAATCACTTTTTCATACGAAAAAAATTGTTAATTCTGCACATGACATTACACCCGTTACTGTGGCCTAAGGCTTTAATTGAAGAGAACACCCATTAATGTGGAAATCACAATCTTCTCATTGCTTTTCAAAACAAGTTGATGAGATAAGAAAAAAGCTTAGGAACTATTTAAAAAAATAAAGTTTTAATATCCACGAAAAAATAGCGAGAAATTATTGAACATCTTATAATTTTGCGATACTTTTCGAAAAAAAGGGCTCCGGCCCTTGAAGTTTGTCCGTCGCTTTTCTCTTTCTTTCTATCTAGACACCCCTTTCACTTTTTACGGCACTCTCCGTTTGGAACAAGCAAAGGGAAACAGCTTCCAATTTTGGTGGGGGAGGAAGACCCATAAAAAACTGTTTTTGGCGAGCCCTCATATATACATATATATATATATATATATATATATATATATATATATATATATATATATATATATATATATATCGATGTATCTATACTTACGGAAGCCACGTATGTCGGGAACGAGAATATAATTCGTGGGATCGCTTTGTCGAATTCACATGGGTATATGTAAGGTTGAAAACCGCAGGAAAGGGGAACAGGGAGAAGTTGGATGGAAAGCACAAGGCTCCTGCAGCCAACATTGGGAAAGTCTCCATCTCCAACTCCCCCCCCCCCTCTCTCTCTGTCTTTCTTTCACTCGTACCGAGTTTCTGTCTCACACTCCGGGAGCAGTAATTTTCGAATTTGAAAATTTATCGCAGCGGTATAGCCGGGGAGCTTTGCTCCGGCTGTTGGGAGTCCCGCGGAGTGGAAAACAGAGAGGGAAAACGAGGGTGATCGTTAGGGAAGAGCGAGAGGGCGACAAGGTGGAAGGAGGAAGGCAGAAGGAAACTACGGCAAAGCCGACCTCTCTGTTTCGACCCGGTGTGCGACTATAGGACAAAACGGGGACGAGGTTGAAGGGTAGCGAGCGTAAGGGTGGAGGGAGGCGAGAACCCCCGCGAGTTTCATCTCTCATAACTATTCTAGTGGTGCGGAACGTTAAACTGCAATCACGAAAATTAATACGCGGAAGTACCCTCGGTACCTCGTCGTCGATCTTCTCGTGCTGCTCCCGTTCGATATGCGAGCTTTCACGCGGGCACTCGTCGTACTCCCTCTCGTCGTGGACCGAGAGTGAGAGACGGAGAGAGACCGAGAGAAAGGAATACCGTTTCGACGCGAACCTATCCACATTTAATTAACTGAAAAACCATCGTGACGCGAGTGCGACCATCCGGGAAACGGTCCTGTACGGATGCTGCGCTAGTTTTTTTTGTTTGAGGGGGGGGGGGGTAGTTTGAGGGTGGGTTTGTGTATGGGACGGAAACGGGGCGCTGAGCACATATGGGACGATCATTGAGGCAGTGCTTTGAGAGGCCAGTCCACTTTGAAAATTTCAAACAATCGAAAGCAAGCACGACTCGAAGAAATCGACGATGATGAGCAATCAGAAGGGATTTTGTACGGTGCAGGAAATGCCGATGGAGTTTAGGTAAGAGTTTTTTTATAGTGTAAACTTCAAACGCGTTTTTCTCGAAACAACGTTTTCAAAATCTAGCTCCATCGCATCTATAAAATTAATTAACCGATTCTCTTGAAATTTGAACCACATATTGTAAATATGATTCGCAACAAGATGACCCTCGATGGTTTTAAAATTTTGATTTTTACTATTTTTTTGCGATAAACTGCGAAAAAACGCGTTTTTTTTACTTTTTTCGTTTTTCATCCGCCATTTTTTTATTTCTTGATAAAACTTTATATCCGAGGGTCATTTTGTAGCTGGTGTCATACTGAATCTAACGGACTTTGATTTTTTTGTTTCAGACAAGCCGTTGCCGTGTTGTGATGGAGCTACCTAGCCCACCTATTTTTGAGGCGTTGCGTTAAACTATAGTTTTTGTACTTAAAAATGAATGAAAATGAATAAAAAAAATTTTAAATGTATTTCAAGACTTTATTTATCAAGCCCAACAACTTTTATATTCATATCTTTTATAAAATCCTCAAAAAAAATCGCGAAAATAGCCTTTTTTCGTGGCTTCAAAGTGGACTGGCCCCTTTAAGGGAGACTTTGTCCTTGAAAGTAGCGGGAGATGTTAGCGGCTCAACATGAGCAGCTAGAAGAAGAGGAGGGATGCCTCTATGGGCCAGGCATTGCCGATGAGCCGTAATTATAAACACATTTGTGTAAACACATTCCAAAACTTTAAACGCGTTTTTCTCGAAAACTCGTTTTGAAAAATGGCTGACATTCTCCTGACCGCTGTAATTAACATATCGACCTGAAATTTGGAGAGCATACTCAGAAAATATGTCTTTACGGAATGACGGATCGTTTTTTCGATAGATACATTTTTGTATTTATTATTTATCTTTTTATGCGAAAAAAACCGCGAAAATTCGATTTTTTTTAATTGCCGCCATTTTCCGAAATTTGTACTAAACGAAAAACCCATCCGTCATTCCATGACCAAAGGGTCACAGATTGATAATATGCTTTGAATTTGTGTTTCAGATCAACAAAGAGGGGGCAGTGATGTCAGCCGTTTACCTCCCGCGATTTGAGGACCTGTTTTCGCCGAGCTGCAACGGCCGTCATTTTGGTTTTTTTTCAGAATTTTTTTTTTTTAACGTTCTGTATATCATGAATAAAAGCAAGAAAAAACCGCACTCAAAAAGCTTTACTCGTTTCCTTTAAAAAAAATAAAATGTAAACACCTGAAATATGGCACTCCAAGGACAAAGTCTCCGTTAACACATATTAAAGTATTGAAAAAAAAACATTTATTATAATTATCATACAGAATGGCGGCGACACAGCCCATATTGAAAAACGTGTTTTTTTACAAATAGCTTCACGGGAGGACGGTTTTCTAAGTTTAATAAGACCTGGAACAAAAACAAAAAAATTATAATCTATGTATTATTAGCTATGGGACTACATAGGGATTTTTTTAAATCCAATTTTGAAAAAATGTTGCACTTTGAAAGAAATAAATCGATTCTTCGCCCAAAAACTAAGCAGTAAATTGTTTATAAAAAAAAGTTTACATTTAATCAAAAAACTGCTACGTACTCCAATAGAAAATTCAATTGTGAAGCTACTATCAAAATTTCGCAAAATGGATGGCGCTAAAATATTCTCCGTACTCAATTACCTATCTATAGGATAGGATATCTATAGGATAGGATAGGATAGGATCAAAACTTTCGCCATGAAAAAACACTTATATGTGCCAACTTTCACGTTGATCGGTCAAACGGTGTCGGAGTCTATAAATGCTGTCGCTGAAAAACGCCGTTATCGGAAAAAATTAGAAGGCCAGTTTTTTGACAGGTGATTCTGTAGGTGCCGCGGGTGCTAATGCCAAGATTGCCTAAAAATCGGCGTGCAGGTATTTTTTAGGGGATGAAGGGGGATGGTGGTGGATTGATGCCAAACTACAACCCCTACGAGGTCGACGCTGTGAGACAATATGTTCAGAAAAATCCGGACTTTAGTTTTGTCCGCAGGGACATTCAAGTCGTCGAAGTTCATTTTGGGGATGACATTCTCAAAGATCAGTTTTAATTTAATAACTCTTTAGGAAAAATTCGTACACTTTTTGTTCAATTGGGAACGCTGCAGCCCTTGAAAATACACGTCGATCGAGTGTTTGATATTCACTCTCCGATATTATCTTTAATCCCAAAAAAATTGTTTATTGAATAACTCAAAAGCAATCGATTTTTCGGGTGTGGTTTAAATGTACGAAGTATAGAGAAAAACTTTCTCCATATTTTCGTTTCTATGGGCCACCCTTGAATTATGATTTTGCGGGGGTTTGACTCTCGGGGGTTGATTCAAAATGAAATTCTGGAAAAACTACTGACCGCACGAATTCGCCGCTGTCGAACAATTTGTAGGTTGAACCCGCGGCTACGTTTTAGTCCATCGCGCCAAACTCGTATCTCTTTATTTTCGGTCCCAGTTCCCGGTCCCGGTTCCCAGAATTTTATTCTGAATTTTCAACCCCCGAGAGGGATAGAAATAAAAGCACAATTCAAGGGTAGTCCATAGAAACGAAAATATAGAGAAAATTATTCTCTACATTTCGTACATTTACACCATGCCCAAAAAATCGATTGTTTTCGGGTTATTCAATAAACAATTTTGTTCATACTTCAACCATTTCTTTGGGGGTGAAGATATTATTGGAGAGGGATGATCAAATATTCGATCGACGCGTCTTTTTAAGGACTACAACGTTCATATTTGAACAAAAATTGTATGCATTTTTACTGAAGAGTTATCGAATTAAAACTGATTTTTCAAAATTTCAGTCCACTTTTTCACCCCCAAAATGAAATTCCACGACTTCGGCGCTGTGGACAAAAATAAAGCCTGGATTTTTCTGAATATTTTATTTCCCGGGGCCGACCTCGTCGGGGTTGTAATCTAGCATTAATATATCCCCCTTCATCCTCTAAAAAAACCCTACACCCCAAACAAACCCAAACTTGAATTTAGCACCCGCGGCACCGACAAAAACCTGTCAAAAAACTAGTCTTCTTCTATTTTTTTCCGATTCCAATTTTCTCCAATTTTTTTCCGATTCCAACAGCACGACTGTACTGATATACCAACATCCATTTTTATATACAGGGTGTCCCTCTTATGTCTGCCACCCAAAATAACTCGGTAATTATCGACATCACAAAAAAATGTTCCAGACAAAAGTTGTACGGTGTGAAGGGGGCCATCAAATGCGACCATTTTTTTTTTTATTTCGGCGGGGGCACTGACGCACAGTGAAGGTCACCTCCACTTTTTTAAATGGAATGGTACATTTTTTTCAACCATCTTGTGGAGCACCTCAAGCCGCATAAAAAACATTAGGGGGTCAGAGTCGTTCAAGGTCATTCAAGGTCAGTATCGATTATACAAATCTAAATATGTGTTCGAAATGACCTTGAACGACTTTGACCCCCTAATGTTCTTTACGCGGCTTGAGGTTCTCCACAAGAGTTGAAAAAAAATGTACCATTCCAGTTAAAAAAGTGGAGGTGACCTTTACTGTGCGCCAGCGCCTCCACCGAAATAAAAAAAAATTGGTACCCTTTGATAGCTCCCTTCACACCGTACAACTTTTGTCTGGAATTTATTTTTGTGACGTCGATAATTACCGAGTTATTTTGGGAGGCAGACATAAGAGGGACACCCTGTATATAGATTTGATTATTCTGGAATACATATAATTACGAGTTCGACAATGTAATACAATACATAATAAATACCTCCTGGTCGCTAATATATCACAGATCTCCACTAACGACTAATTCTTATTTAAAAAATACTTATTGAATGTATAAATATGACCATCACAAGGATGCTGATGGCCACTAGGCCGACCACCTTAATACAATTATTTACGGATTTCCATATTATTCGTATAATCCGTATGAAAGAAAATTCGTCAGTAAGTAATGCAAACATTGATAATGGATTGATCAAAAATTAATATTGAATATTAATTAATTGGACGACGGAGACCAATACTGCGCAATGTAATCTAACGACGTATGTACACATGTCGGTAATAAATGGCGATTTTTACTATTACTAATTAATTGAGGGATTATTGATAAATAGTGAAATAATAATCAGTTCACGCGGTTTTCTATACATAGTCATCATTTGAATTAAGGGGTTACCCCCACTTGCGATTTAAAAAAAATCGATTTTTTTTATTGCATTTTTTTGAAGTATAAGTATCCGGGCCCATACTTCTGTATGGGCCCGGAATAGATAACTCTATGTAAGTTTACAAAAAAAAATATTTTCTTCGTGTAAACTGAAATTGAAACTTTAAACGCGTTTTTCTCAAAATGGCATTTCTGAAGTCGGTGACCAAGATTACACGAACACTAATGAACCGATCTTCTTGAAATTTTGCAGGCTTGTTTAATACATAAAAATGTAGTCTTTAATCGTTCGATTTTTTGTTCGAAAAAAATGGCCGTTTTATAGCCAAAAAACGGCCGTTTTTTTCGTTAAAATCGAACCATTAACTTTGACTGTCCGCCATTTTGTGAAAAATGAATATTTTTTAAAATCCTTCGATTAAAGACTAGTTTATACTTATATTTGACTAAATCCATCCGCATTTTTTTTCAGATGATCCACTTCGCCGCAATGTTGGTCACCGCAAACCGTGTATATAAAAACATTATTTCATTGACGGCCATTTGCCACTAAACAATGTAAAATTTTTCAATAAAAAAATTACTGAAAGTTCTTCAAGATGTGTTCTTTAAGATGGTATATTGATCGATTAAAAAAGTTTTGTAGTTTTCTTTTAAAAAATTCATGAAAAAGGCCTTTTTTGCGCTACAAGTGGGGGTAACACCTTAAGTCAACTTATTTTCGTATAATGCGTTTGCACTTTATTTGATAATTTATGAAAATATTTTGCACAGGACATAATTTGATATTGCCGATGCATATTACGATATTGACAAGCGTGGTAACATGCGTTTGGAGGATCGAGCTGCCGTGAATTAACCTAATTAGAGGACAAATCGATCAGTGTTGCTGTACGTCCAGGCTTCCGGGATGGTCCGAGCCGATGTGTGCTGAGAGTGCAAACTGCTCATGTTTCCCAAAAACTGGTTTCCATATATTTTCTGGTTTCCATATAATAAATGGAATATATTCCATATATTCGCATAATATATATTTTCCATACATATTATGCGAAGAACGAAGAGTGGATTTATTTTCGGAGAGTCGGAATTCATTGGCGTGAGCACCTGAGAGCCAAATTAAAGAACCGACACTTTTTTCGCACTTCAACCACAAATGGGTGGTTTCGCCGAATCGCTCGTCATTGCGTTCCTCTTTACGCTTCAAACTCCGCTCCATGATTGTTCTCTTCGCAATTAAGGGGTAAGGCCACTGTAGAAGATTCAAGAAATCAATTTTCTTTCTTAAAAGATGGTTTAACATCTTAAAAATTACATACTCAAAGGATTAAGGCGAGGAAAATGTCTAAATACTGCTATTTCGAATTTTGGCGCAGCCTCTCTCAGTCCGATGCAATCCGTACCGAAAACTTTAAACGCGTTTCTCTCGAAACTACATTTTTCGAGTCGGCCGGACTCATAACTCGAACAAATCTTGACCGATCGACTTAAAATTTTAACTGTATATTCACAATAACATTCTACATAGAAGTACGTAGGATTTTCTAGATATATTACATAGTTTTTTTTACAATTTTCGGACGATGTTTTTTTTGAGAATTTTGAATTTTTATTTAAAAAACGCGCTGTTTTTGCAAAAATCGATGTATCAAAAAAATCATACGTACTTCTGTAGCTATTCACATGTATAATCGAAAAAAAATCATTCACTGTTAATTCAAAATTGCAGGTGCCGTTGGTCCGGCCGCGCTCCTATGAAAAAAAAGGCTTCGTCGAAGAAAAGCTGTGCATCCGCCATTTTGTTTTATATTACTTTGAAAAATATAGTTTATACAGTTTATGATATGTATAATAAACGACTTGTTTCAGAATTTTGATTTATTCCATCGTTCTGCTAAATAAAATTACCAAAATATACTTTTTTTCCCCGCTACAGTGGCCTTACCCCTTAATCGTCCTTCGAAATGACGTTTGATTCATCAAGCTACGATCGTTATTCGATTTTTGCCCGATTTTTTAAGACCATTCCAGTGTTACTGGCTTGAAGATGGCTAATTTACATGATTTTTTTTTAAATAAATTAAATTCTATAATCCGTCTGATTTCTTCCCTTCATTTAAATGACATGTTGTACATAAAAATATTCATCAATGTTTTAGTTATTTTTTTTGTTACTGCAAAATTATGCCTAAAAAATAGCGCCTGACGGTGGAAAGTCCTACTCCTCCAATAATTGTCTTGTAAAGAAAAAGCCAAAAAGATTATTAATCAGTATGAAAAACTGTAGAGGAGTACGGAGGATTTTTTTCCGATGAAATATAGCAGAACGATGGCCATTGCAAAATTAAGTGTCCAATTGGGCCTTTTTTCGACGCTTTTTCGTAAAAAAAGTGAAATTTTCAAACAAGAATACAACATATTTGGTCATATTCGAATTTGTCGACCAAAATTTAACAGCATGCTTAAGAAAGTTCATATTTTTGGATAATGCAAAAAAAACGATTTTGAAAATGTTGACACTGGAACGGTCTCTTAAGGCGGTCCACTAGGTTCTCGGGTCGAAAAAATCGATTTTTTTTTATAAAACACATCTACAACATGTGTAGAAAATGTGTGCCAAAGGATTTTTCGATATTCGAAGTGGTTCACAAGTTACGGCCCTGGAACGGAGCAGGTCTACGGAGCAGGTATACTTTCAAACGCGTTTTTCTCGAAACACCATTTTTCGAAACGGTGACCCCGATATTTCAGAAACTACTGCACCGATCTTGTTCAAATTTATACAGCATCTTTAATATGTTATAAGCCAGCGATTGAACTAGGATTATCATGATTGCTTCGATAGTTTTTTTTGTACGAGCGAAAAACTTAAGAAAAAATGAGTAAAAAATAGAATGTAATTTTCAAAAGTATATAAAAAAGTCAATTTTTGTAATTTAGAATTCACTCTAGTTCAATCGCTCGTCTCAAATATGAAGATTAAAATGCCGTTTGGTTTTTTTATTTCAGATAAGCAGAACAGCCGCAATCTTGGTCACCGTCAAGCACCTCTTTTACTTGATGTCTTCCTGTCGGCCACTATAACGTTTATTCTATTATATATTTTGACTTCAAAAAATGTGTAAAGCTTATTTAAATGTTAATAAAGATTATGCAAAAACAATGAGATTGATTATTTCGATGCTTTGCCCGTAATAAATTATTGAAAAAGCCGTAAAAAAACACCCGAGAAACTAGAGGACCGCGTTAACTCGGACCATTATGCCTCTTTTCCGGTCATTTTCCCCGTTCGTTTTGGGAATCACGAATCGAGATGACAGGATGGATCAAGCGGCATTCTTTAAGTCGACCAAAATCCTTCGAGAAACTCCTCCGACAAGTCTATGTCACTCAAATAGCAACGAAGCTGCGGCTATTGGAAGCTTCGTTGCTATTTGAGTATTTCCGGAGAGGTGGTGAAAGAGTTGCACATTCTTTTCTTTCCTCTTTTATTGTATTTGTAGATCCTATCCGATGTGAAAGTTCCCACCGATTACGAATCCCAATAAGCTTTTCTCCGAAGCTCAACATTTCGGCAATCTCAAAAAAGCACCAATTTTCGAAAAATCCTCAAATCATAAGCCCGAATCGCGAAGATTGCCTAACTTGAGAGGTCACACGATAATTAGGTTTAGGAGTAAATAAATGGCAAGGGTGAGGGAACCGCGGTCCCTTGCGGTCGACGACACCTCCCGAAATCGCAGGGATGATTTCTCAGCCCTAAATATACATGTGCATTGAGTGAAAACAGCCAGGGTGACGCACCGAGAGGGCAACACAGCCCGAAGTAATGGAAGGTCTCCGTCGCAGTAGATTTGAAAATGTAAATCGGTTTGTGTGCTAAGTGCGCGGCCATTCCGTACATTCATGGCTTCGTACTGAATTTCGGCCCATTAAACTGGCTTTGCACAGGCTTTGTTCGTTGTCCCTTTGCTATGTGCCCCTTGCTGCTGCTCGCCAACGCTTTGTGCACCAGCGTCCTCTCTCTCTCTCTCTCTCTCTCTCTCTCTCTCTCTCTCTCTCTCTCTCTCTCTCTCTCTCTCTCTCTCTCTCACTCACTCTCCTTCTATCCTCTCGTCATATCTTCCATCCCCTTTAAACATCGTTGACATACGCGAGCGTTTTGGCATTCGCCAATATGCATATTGAATTGAATCGTCGAGATCTCAAGATAGAGACATTAAACGTTGATTTTGGAACGCAGACTGCAAGCCTTCGGAATACAATATATGTTATAGTTAAAACCTGTTTTCAGTTTAAACGCGTTTTTCCTAATAAAGACTATTTCATACTGAAGTAGCCTTCGTTGGAACTGGTTTTTCCTAGTCAAAACTACAAATTGCCGATGAATAACTTTGAATGTTAATTAAGGGGAAATACTTGAATGTTATTTAGGTTCTGAGGGTGAAACATTAATTTTAGTTAAGGGTTAAGTTAAGTTAGTTAAGTTGATTTAGTCAAGTTAAGTTAGTTAAGTTAAGTTAATAAGCCACTCGAGAATTTTCACATGTTGACAAAAGATAATGAAGCGGACAATGCTAATTTGGAAGGGCAAATGTATGGTGTTGGTATTGCAGATTAAAGGTAAACCGAAAGTTTCTATTAATAATTAATACCCAATCAAATAAGGTTTCCAACAAAAGTTGTTTGGAATAATGAAATTCGTATAAAGTTATGTGACGTCCAACCCCCTATCATTGAAAATAGCGGCACAAAAACGATTCGAAAATTCGCGGTTAATGCGTGTGCGAGTTGAGGGTCAACATTTTATTGGGGTTACTTTTAGTATGCAACCATCGACCTTCAGTCAAAAATTCATATTGTACGTTAAAAAGTGCTGGGTTTTCGTCTCTTCTAATGGACTACTTGTACTCTGTCGCGTAGTAAAAACTTCTAGTTTCTACTACGAAAAACTAGTTGTTACGAAGGTTAGTTTTTTCCAGAAATAGCTTATTCTAGGTGGAACGCGTTTAAGCTAAAAATTGGTTTAAGTGTAACACACGGGTCAAAAACTTGGTTTTTAAAAAATACCATTTTTTGTAGTTTCATATCTTAGTGTCTCAAATTTAATATGCAACAAAGATCTGGTGAAAATTCCAAAAATTGACCGAGCTGTTACGATGTTTGTCAAAGCACCCTTTTTCTTTTGCGTCTTTCTCAAAACTATGTTTTATGGAATGGAGTAAGTCATACCTCAAAATCTATTCATCCAATTCACTTCGCATTCGGACAAGAGCATCGTCTATAACATTTTCTATCGTATCACCGGATAATTTTTTTAATGGGTTCATCCATTTGTTAATGAGAAATGATTGAACTTGTTCTCATGCCGAAAATCGAACGTTTTCTTTACAGCTCGCCATTTTCGTAATTTTCTAAATTTAAAATAAGTATCCGGTCATAGGAAACTTTCATTATATACTAAACCACATGCACCGGTAATAGGGCTCTGCTGCTAAAAAAGAACTGCTAAAAATTCTACTGTACTGCTGGAAGCTCTACTGCTAAAATTGTACTGGTAAAAGCTCCAGTGCTAAATTGGCTCTAGTGCTAAAACTGGACTGCTAAATAGACTCTAGTGCTAAAAGCAGTACTGCTAAAGAGTCTCAACTGCTAAAACACAAAAGGGTGTATTTGTTTGGGATAGCCAAACGAACCCAAACAAACCCAAACAAACCCAAAAAATCATCAAAAAACCGGAAAAAGTACAGTATAATCTCCATCACGGGGACTCATATGAGCCCTCTGTCAGAAGGTAGTTTTAGCAGCCCAGTTTTAGCAGTAGAGCCTATTCAGCTGTATAGCTTTAGCAGTGGAGCCTTGTTGCAGTACAGTTTTAGCCGTGGAGCTTTTAGCAGTAGAGCCCGTTTAGCAGTACAGTTTTAGCAGTAGAGCTTTTAGCAGTACTTTTTCAACAGTCCTTTTCAACGGTACTTTTTTAGCAGTGCTTTTTTAGTCGTGCTTTTTCAGTCGTGCTTTTTTAGCAGTGCTTTTTAGTCGTGCTTTTTTAGTCATGCTTTTTAGCACTGCTTTTTAGTCGTGCTTTTTAGTCGTGCTTTTTGAACAGTGCTTTTTTAGTCGTGCTTTTTTAGCAGTGTTTTTTATCAGTGCTTTTTTCAGTAGTACTTAGCAGTAGAGCCCGACCACGTATACACCACATAACCACATTATATACTATACCATACTGAGATTAAATTTTTTATTTTTCGTTTCAGATCACTCTAGTTGCCAGGACCATTTTCACCGATTGGCCATGCAGCAACGGCGGTACTTCGTTTAAACAATAATCTCTTCATCACTCACCAATACTTTTCAATAAAAAAAAAAGAACTCGAGCTCAGCAACTCTATGCATCAAATGTGTATAAAATCCCGACCTCGTCAAACCAATACCCTCGGCGGATTTTTTTTAAATTGATGTTTTTCGGGCCTCCAGCTTACGCGGACCGGTTCGATCAAATCATCGAAAAATGATCACTGCTCGCGGCAATTGCCATCGTAAATATTTGTAATTTTGCGAACGCCCGCGGCGAATCCGCGGATCTCGTTTCTCGCGCCTCGGTGATAGCAGCCCGGCTGCGTGGAAAACTAAAAAAAAGTACATTCATAGTCTTCGTTGTCAAAGTTTCGTCGAAATTTTCCTTCCGTTACGTTGTGCGGGAAAATGAACTACGGCGAAATTTCCATTCGGTTATACGAGATCTCCGTCCTTCGCGCGCGCGGGCGGGCAAATTATACAGATGAGAAGACGCCACCTTGTCGCCTCCGTATATACGCGACTTGGGATCTTGAGCATACCGCGTGGGATCTTGGAATGACGTTGACTGGTGACGTTTATATATACCGGGTGTCCCCTTTTAATCTTAGGGTAAGTCCGGGGCAGTTGGCCACAGTTTTTTCAAGGATCCGTCAAAAAATAAAAGTACAGACGTTTCTTAACTCATCTTCATTTGTAATTAAACTTCAAACATTTAACTGTAAGATAATTTTTGATATTAAAACAAACTCCTATCAGATCAACCTTAAGCCTTAGTAGTCACACTTAGGCGTTTTTAAATTGTTATAAATAATGAAATAATCCATTGAGCGATATGAAAAAAATAGTGAGGTATAATTTGAACCTTATTTAATACAAAGATATTTGTTAGAAATCAAAAATTAAATGTTAAATATGTAAACAAAATTATGCAAAAAATAAACGTGAAAAATGACTTTTTGTACAAAAATTGCTGTAACTCTTGTAATTATTGACAAAAAAAATGGTTTTATAATCTGGAAACAATGGACTTTGAAATAGACATAGGGGTTTCTGTGGACTTTTTCAAAAGTATATTTTTTTTCATCCAACGCAGGTGCGATTTAGTAGGAAAGAATGAAACGCTTGCGCATATAAAAAATGTATGTTTTATTGGAAAGAAAAAGTTGTACGGCATCAAAATAATTTGTTTGGGTCCCGTGGACCCAGTGTGACAATTAAGGGTTGAAATTACTATTTTTTAAAAATCGCAATTGGCTATTTCTCCTGGAGAATCCGGGTGTGATGGCTGTAGGAGTAAAGGTGAGATGGCCAGGAGTAAAGGTGAGATGACCCAGCTTTATGCTCTCGGTTTTCTCTTTGGTTTTATGTTTTGAATCACATTTTTTTCTTTTGGCCACATCTGGAACACATATAATCGAAATCGGTATAATTTTTGTGTACCCAACGTCGGCATACTATTCATTGCCATAGACAGAACAATTAAAAAGGATTTTGCTTACTCAAGGCCTCATATACGCGAAAATTTTTAAAAATGTTCATTTTTTGGTTATTTTTGATTCCATTAGCCTGAATGGTTAGGAATATTTTAAGCATTACAGAATTGAAAATTTCTGTAAAGCTATTGGATGAGGTAAGATTGCATTTATGATAGATACCGCGCGGCGCGCCCGACCGCCAACTTCAAAGCCGTTTTTCCACGATTCACTTTTTTGAACCTTGTGAAAGTTCCAACTCTTGAACGAAGCTTCAGATCGCTTTGAAATGTTTACAACATATTCTTAGTATCATCACCTATCGTGTGAACCACAGAAACAAAAATTTCAATTGCACCAAAAAATTTAAAAAATAAAATACCGACAGCAAGTTGAGTGGACAAATTTTAAGTTTTGAATTTTTTAAATATAATGTTGTTAGTTCACACTGAAGGTACATTCATTATGCAATTATAAATATGTTCATTTTTGTTCAACTTTTAAGGTGCAAAGGGGAGCTTAAAAAATCTTTCTTGGCCCAAAATTCAAAATAGTGACGTTAAGATGGCCGATATGTTTATTTTTTCAAATGCGATCATGAATTTGTCGACCAAAACATTTTACAGATCAAAACTAACCATTTTTGTAGATTTTTTTTATTACGTTCATGATTTTTAGGTTAGAATACCATTTTTTAGCCGAAGTGACAAGCCGCAGCGACCCAATCACACACACACACACGTGTGCACTTATACCAGAGATGATGAAGACTTCACCTCCTCGTGGTACATTCCGGATAGTGCTGAAATAGTAAAAATGGTATTCTAACCAAAAAATTATGAACGTTATCCAAAAACCTTTTCCTTAAAAAGTTGTTAGTTTTTACCTGATAAATGTACGGTGAAAAAAAATCATGATCCCATTTTGAAAAAACACATCGATCATCTTAACGTCGCCATTTTGTATTTTGGACCAAACAATATTTTTTTAACCTCCCCCTTCGAACCCTAAGAGTTTTATTATACTCAATACTTGATAGGCGCAGTATTTTTCGAGATAAGTCAGGTGTACGATTAAAATGGGACACCCGGTATATATATATATATATATGAGTTGTAGATCCCTCCTCCACGAACGATTAACTTCTAGCCGCAAAAGTCCGCGAACTCTCCTAACGAGAAAGACCGAAGCCTGTTCCGCTGTGGATGGCTCTTGTCCCTACCGGCTCCTTCGCCAATGCTCGCCAAACTTATTCTTCTTATCCGTTAGGTCCTCACCGCACTGGACGAACCCCACGCGCGGTCACTCCGGCGCTCGTAATTCTCGCCAACTCGGAGGCTTCGCTCGGTAACCGAATAATTAATGGAGATTAATTTAGTTCCCCGAGAACTGGACGACAGAATATCCTCTGTTCCGTGATCTCTATCGGGCGAATCAGGTGAGTGCTTGCTCGCGGCAGCTTTTGACTTCTTCGATGTCAATCTTGATCATTCGTCAAGTCACTGCGTCAAAACTTGCTATGTATTTCTCTATATATGTATTCATCAATTCATTTATCAATTCTCCACACATGTATTCATAAATTCGTACTTGAATTCTCTATGCGTATATTTATGAATTCGTTCATTTAATCATTTATTCATTCATACATCCATTCATTCATTCATTCATAATTCTACGATATTCGTCTTGAGCGGAAAATTTCCCATCGAATAGGACCGTAAAATGACCGAAAGGAGGAAAGCAAAAATCTGCGACTTTTTGGCCGCCTTTTCGGAAAACTTCGAAATTGCAAAAATTCAAACGACCGTAGCTTCGTTCCTACTTGAGCGACGGAGACTTGGCCGAAAAAGAAGGAAAGGGGGCGCACGAATAAATTGGCGAAAATCGATGGTCTGATTAAAAAAATTGGGTCGATGTCGGATAACGATCGCAGCTCGATGAATCAAGCGGAATTTCGAAGGGCGATCGATTGCGAAGAGAACGAGCACAGGGCGCGCTATCAAATGTAAAGGGGAACGCCATGATGTGCGTAAAAATGTTGGTGCTTCAATTCGGTTCTCAGGTGCATAACACCAATGTATTCCAACTGTCCAAAATTGAATTCTCTGCTGGTCCTACGCAGAAACTCGGTCTATCTTTAAAAATTGTCGAAAATGCGTGGGAAGCCTTTCTTCGATTATTTTATCCGCGAAATTTTGAGCTATCGAGAAAAATTATTGACCCTTCGTTGACACACTTACATTTGGCCACGATTTTGAGATACACGGCCAATTTGAGCCAGATATTACTTCATCCATCCGTTATCAACAACCCGTGTGTCTGTTTTTACTGAAAAAATCAGGGATACACATTGGACATTTCTTGAAATGTCCGCATTATTCAAATTCGGAAAATATCAAATGAAATCGTTTAAGGGGTCTTCTCACTCTAGACGTTGAAAAAGGCGATTTTCGTGAATTTTTTGATAGTTTTGTATTGTAGATATTGGTATAAAAGTTGTTACACTTAATACATAAAATACACTTTCGAAATACATTTAAAAAATGGTTAATGTATTAATGAAACCCAAACAAACTTTAAACGCGTTTTTCTCGAAACAACGTTTTTCGACGGCTTGTTGATCATCGAATCATCTTGTCAGCTTGTTGATCATCGAAACTACCGAACCGATCCATATGAAATTTTAAGCACATATTCTTTACAACTATAGCTATAGCGCATATCAAGGATTTTTTCAAATGTTGATATTTACTTTTTTTTGCCAAAAAAGGTGAAAAAAAACACGTTTCTTTTTTTAAAAATGTCCGCCATTTTGTTATTTTTGCATACATCAAAAATCGCATGATATCCGCGATAGCCAATAACATACTGAATCCAACACTGTTTTATTTTTTTGTTTCTCATGATCCATCTCCGAGATTTCATCAACGGCGCAGACCTACAATTCTTTCAGGACATTTTTTTAACTACCATTTTCGTCTACAAATAGTGACTTAAATCAATTAAATTTAAAAAAATGTATTTCGAAAATGTATTTATTAAGTTTAACAGCTCTTATATCAATATCTATAATATAAACCTATCAAAAAAATTCATGAAAATAGCCTTTGTTGGTGTCTAAAATGAGAACACCCCTTTAAAGAATTCATGAAAATGGCCTTTTTTAGCGTCCTTAGTGAGAACACAACTTAAAAAATTATTAAAAATTTTCCATTTTGAAAATGTGAGCATTTTACTAAAAAGTCATCCATGCCGAAATGACCCAGTGTGTCAACGTAGGGTTGATGAGTGCGAAGATACCAGGACACCAGGTTGTATGAAATGTAGATGTAACGTGGGCGAACTTTGCCGAGTTCCCGTCTACTCAGTGTTTGAAAAAAGCTCGGGATGTAGTTACGAAAAGGACATACCTCCGACTAATTTGGAATTGCGTATACCCACAATTTTGACTCACTGATTAGGAAAATGATAGGGAAAATACCCGCAAATTAGATTTTCAAGGTCAGTCATAAAAACTGACCTTTTAAAAAGTTTTTCTACTTTATTTCAATAAACGTTGATGTTAGAGAAAAATGTTACCCACAAAAGTTGTAGCCTATAAAAAGATAGATCTTTCATGTTCCATACAGTTATTGTCTAAAACTATTCTGTTTCGATAAAAATTGGATAATGCTCCAACAAGTACATTTTGCTAAACTCAGTCATGTTTTGATATTATTGTTACGTCATGACCCGCTTCAACGCACCCACTCCACAAATTCCAACGAATCAATACGATATGAGAATACCGGGCAGGGAAAGGAAACCCCTAGTCGCAGTGACGAAAATCTCCACTCCAAGAATTACTAGGCCACCACGATTTTTACCACCGTCGCAAAGCCTACATGCGATACTCGCCACCCCAACCCCACTACAAATTATCCCTGGACCATCACGCTACTAAGAAATCAACTTCAGTGACCCCATCGATTGGCCGAACCACCCCGCGAAACACTGTCGCCTACAGTACGTGCCCAAGCCTACAGGAGGCACCCGAATATTCTATTTAAGAACAAGCGACACCAAAAAGGCACGCTTGTCGTAAAAGCTCACAGCACCTCGTGAACGGAAATCAGCTAAATTAACCAGGGAAAGAAATTATATCTGATATTGGTGTCCAGCTCATACCTACAAGGAACATCTGAACAATCTTCGTGAAAGCTATCGGCGACAAAAAGGCGAGCTTTGTCATAAAAATACAAGGGTACCTTGTACATCGGAACCAGCCGAATCACCCCTCGCACGGGTTGAAAAGGAAAGAACCACTTAGCCGACGCAAAACCCGATGATATCACAGCCACCGACTGAACTATAAAAGGAGGCATCTCTGACCCACGCTTATTAATATCCGGAGGATCGTAAAAACCGACTATGCCAGGAATCGAAGAAATACCCACCACGGGTACCGCCACGAGAGAGCCACCTCTGAATCATACGCACGCACCCCCTAAAATCTCTACCAAGAACGCGAAGGTCGACCGGGATCGGCGACACGAGGAGAACCTCTTAGTGAAATTACCAAAGACTTGAGAGGAGGTCACCCCAAAAAAGGGAATAGAGTGGGAAAGTCACCCAAAGTTTTCGACACGTGGAAGATCTTTCGAGAGAAGACCACCCCCGAAAAAGGAGTATAAAAAGACGGACCAGGAGCACAGCAGCGTTCAGTGCAGTGTCGACTTCAACCCCGTGGCCGGAGTTACGTCGCAGCCGGTCGCGGTCAATCTCCAGTCTCAATCCGTCAATCTCAACCTCGCGGCCAAAGCTACGTCAGTCTCAATCTCAACCTCCAGTCTCAATCCGTCAGTCTCAATTTCAATCGAGCAGTCTCAGTCAAAGTTTCAACGAGTTCAGCCCAGTCTCGACTTCAAGCCCGTGGCCGGAGCTACGCGTCAGTCAGTCACGGTCAAAGTCTCAGTCTCCATCTCAACCTCATGGTCGAGGTCTCACTCTCAATCTCAATCGAGCAGTCTCAGTCAAAGTGTCAACGTGTGCACTCTCGACTTTAACCTCGCGGCTAAAGTTACGCCAATCAGTCTCAATCTCAACATCAAGTCCGAAGACTAAGTCGTCGTGAACAAGCAGTCATCGAAGTGGTACCAGTCCAGCAGTCGCAGTCTCAGCCTCAACCTTACGGCTGAAGGTACCGTCACCGAAGTCTACCAGTTAAAATTCAGCAAGGTTCACTGTACGTATTGTCCAGTCGCGTTTCAACTTCCAATATCGGTCAAAGACTCTCCTCAAAAGAAGTCTCAGCCCATCGCGAAGTGTTCAAATTACCAAATCTAAACCCTTGCATCACCACCGTATCTTTCAACCTCAAGACTCTGCAACATCTATTAAACTATCGAATACAGCCTAAATCTAAACCACAATCGCTGTAATCAATTGCCTTCAACGAACTGTATTGTTATCTTGAACATTGCAACCATTTCAACTATCTAATCGTGTGTAAATGTTGTAACTATTTAATCTCCATGTAATTATTGTGTGAACATTATAATCATGAAGAAATTGTAACAACCATAATCCAAATCTCAAAACACCACCGCCGATAAAATAAATTATAACTACGATTATTAGACGACCATTGAAAAGAAAGGAACAAACGGCGTGTCGTCCGAAAAGAAATAGAGTTGGCAAAGCATTTATGCAAAACTCTCGTATTATCCAATCTTCCTCAAGACCAACGCATTATCCAACCGTCATTCTTCCCACATCAAAGACGTGACTTCCGTCCCTGGGTACAGGACTTAATTGTCTTGACCCGAAAGCCAAGTTAACACCGTGTTGCGTCCTCTCTAAGATTCGATAAGTTCACGGGGACGTAACATCATCTACTTATGCACTTTACCGCGGGAAGTGTGGAGTTTGTTTGGGTTTGTTTGTTGTTTGGGGTTGTTCGTTGTTTGGGGTTGTTTGTCGTGTTGTGTGTTTGGGTTCGTTTGTAGTGGTGTGATGATGTTGTTTGGTGTTTGGGTTTATTTATTGTATGTTGTTTAGATATGCGTATAGTGTTGAAGATCAAACTGCAACCTACCCGCGGTAAAGTTTGTAAGTAGATAATATCGAAACTAGTAAAGTTTAGGGAAATGTACTTTTCGGCGCATTATCCCATTTTTCTCGAAACAGATTGATTTTAGATGAAACTTGTATAGAACATAAAAGATCAATCTCTTCATAGGCTACAACTTTTGTGAGAAACATTTTTCTCCGAGATCAACATTTATTACAATAAATTGAAAAAAACCTACAAAACATCAGTTTTTGTGAGTTTTGACCTTGAAAATCAAATTTACGGATATTTTCACTATCATATTCGTGATCAGTGAGTATATGGGTACACAAAATCCCAAATTAGTCGGAGGTACGTCCTTTCGGAACATTATCCATGGTTAGCCCTCGACGCCGTCCGCCGCACGCGCGATACAGCATCCAAAATGAAGAAAACAGATAGATAGCAGCGGGTAAAACGTACGAAATGTACCGCAAGCGTTCCGCGCCCTGTTCGGCGATCTTTTTGCACAATTTACGAAATATTTCTCGGAGAGCTTGAAAAATCGAACTGTCGGATGAAAAGCCGCCGTTGCGATGCGCGTCTTTGGTGCGGAAGCTTTTCACACCCTCGGGTCTCGGGTTGTACACCACTCGGGGGATTCCCCGTTTCGCTGAAACGTTTTCCTTTGTCGCGGATTCTCGCGGGTGGCGGATGGCCACGCGCTGAAACGCTCCTTTGTCACCTTTTCTTCTCGCGGATAAACATGACCTAGTTCTGGAGAACCTTCCGCCCAAGGATCCTAACGCGCTTTTTCCTTACCCCCCCCCCCCGCACCACAGTCGTCGAGGAAGTATAGGAAGAGAAGAAGTTGCTGGTGCGAATGTTCCTTCCGCCTCCTGAAACGTAGAGATGTAAACTTATCCAACCAACCGGAAGGCGCCGAGGCGGGGGGGGGGGGGGGTGCTGACGACGTTGAGGTTGAAAAAACGCATCTCCGTATCGCTAAGCGAGACAAGAGACGAGCGGCATTTTTATCCGTGGCAAAGTCCCGCCGATACAATCGTCGCGAGGAAAGAGAGAGGCTGGAAGGGACCGGAAGGTTTGGAAGGTGACAGGTAAAGGAAGAGCGAGAGGCGAGGGAGAGGGAATAAAACGTTGAGAGGAAATGAAAAATTGTAGCATGTCAAGTGTGGTGCACGAACTCTAATATGTTTCGAGGTAGAACATTTCGCTTGTTAAGGCGGGATATTCATTTACAACGATCAAAAAATTGTTTCCTTTTTTTTTAACGTCAGAAAATGTGTAGAATATTTTACCAAAGTTTCAAAGCGAAATTCGAAAAACTTCAAGCGGTACTGCCCGTCAACGCTGTGCCTCGCCGCTCGGATTCGGAGCGGGCGTGAACTTCAAACGCGTTTTTCTCAAAACTGCATTATCGAAATTGGCGTGCAGGATTACTCAAAAACTATCAAGCCGATTGAGTTGAAACTTGGTAGAAATATTCATAATATTGGTACCTTCTACTTGACGAGAATTGTTTTGGAAAAATTGGAAAAAGAACTACTATTTTAATCCACGTTATACAGAAATGTTGATTTTTTTTTGCAAATGCGTGCCATTTTCTTCAATTTGCATTTTGTTCATTTTAGTCACCGTCACATAGAAACTATACATGTTCTAACGGAAAAAATGTTTGAACTTTTTTGCAAATCAAAGTCTACGGGAAGCTAGACTGCACGCCGATTCGCAACTCCCGCGGCGACCTTGCTGTAACACTCTGCCACAGCTCCGTCATTTTGATGATGAATTAATAAAAAAAAATGGTTTCGTATACCTAAGTATACTATTAAAGTATACCTAAAGTTTGATAATTGTAGAATAATTATTTCTTAGTTTAAAAAATCCCTCAATATTGTTTATTTTTTTCTGTCTAAATGTACCAGGTGTAGAAGTACGAAACTGAAACTTTTTTGTAAAAATTACACGTCTGTTGTTTGAAAATGATGAAAAATATTTTGTTAAAAATAATCTCCATTGCTATTTATACATTTTTCCCACCTCTCCGGCAGTTTATGAATGCCACGCCAAAAAAAAACAGTTCTTCTTTTGAAGCGAACCAGTTGTCGAGCCATTTTCGTACATTTTCATACGAATCGAAGCGTTGTTTAGCGAGAGCGTGTCCCATAGATGCGAATAAGCCGCATGCGCTAGTATTTCCCAACTGAATGCCTCGATCGTTTCCCTGACCGGTTTTTCTATGTGTGATTGAGCATTATTATGGAGCAAAATGAGTTTGTGTTGCCTTTTTCCATATTCCGGTTTTTCAAACGAATGTAGACGGCTTTCTGCGTCACATTCAATTGATCCGCGAGTTCTTGTTGACTTTGAGTATCATCTTCATCCAATAAGGCTTGCAATTCGTTGTCTGCGAACTTTTTCGTTGGTTTCCCACGCTCTTCGTTTCTCACGTCAAAATCACCACTTTTGAATTTTTTGAACCACTCGAAACACTGTGTTTTACCAAGAGCATGTTCACCGTAAGCTTCGACAAGCATTCGATGCGATTCTCCAGCAGTTTTCTTCAAATGATAACAGAAAACCAATGCTGTCCTCAAAACGTAGTTCGCAGGCACAAAACTCGACATGTTTAAGGTTATAGAAAAACATACCGGTGTAGGGAATTTGGATTGTTGTGTGTTGAAAATCTTCGTCTGCTGTTAGAGGGAGATGATGGCGCTGCAGAAGCGGTCTTACAGTCCCTAAACTGATGGCTAGCACCATCTATAGGGAAATTTCATTTCATACTTCTACACCTGGTATATCCAGCCTTAACGGGCACGACCGAAACCGGTCCATTATCAATATTTTTTCCTGGTGATAGTATTGGGATGGGGAGGTCGGGATTTTACACACCATTAATATAGGGTCTCTCAAAATGATCTGACATTTTTATTTATTGATTAAACGTATTTTTTGTTTGAAAAGTACGATTTTTAATATTTAAAGGGAGGGTAGGGGTTTCAGCGTGAAAAAGAAACACTTTTTGCGAATTTTTTTCATCTATATGGAAAGAGTCAATTTATTGAAACATTTTGTACATTGTTGAGTGTCATTTCAAGAACATTCCGTGAAATTTGTACGCGAAAATATCCACAAACAAGCCGGTGACAAAGCTTTTCCAAGAGCGCCTTTAGAAAAACACGATGTGCGGTGTTTACTGTATCTCAGCTAGAAATTATCTGAAATCAAGTACCATTAAAATTTAGTCAAAGTATTATCAAATCCTCCCCCCATCAGCCTTTGATGATTTTTTTTTTCATTTCTAAATTTTTGGTGGTCGTGTAAAGTGAAAAGTGCTATTTTTCACGAAAAATTCCGCCATTTTGGGGGTGGAAAACCCCTCAATGTAAAAAAAATCTCAAACTAACCGTTGGGGGGAGGTATTTTATATGTAGCAAGTGTGTACCAAGTTTGAAATAAATCGGTCATGTAGTTTTCAAATGGCAGTGAACACGCACTTTGAAAAAGTGGTTTCGAGAAAAAAACGCGGCACCGGCTTGTTGCTGGATATTCTCGCGTACAAAATTCACGGAATATTCTTGAAATGACACTTAACAATGTACAAAAGGTTTCAATAAATTTACTCTATCCATATAGATGAAAAAATTCGCAAAAAAGTGTTTTTTTTTACGCTGAAACCCCTACGCTCCCCTTAACGCACCACACCACGGTTCGTGCGCAGTACGATGGTGTATTCTTCGTTATTATTTTCAAGCAAACGATGAATGGAATTTTTTTATAAATACTCATAATCAATATATACATATAGAAGACTGTATACAAATTTTTGTACTCGAATCCAAAGTATAGATTGCGGTGTAAGTCGCTTCCAAGAGGACACTCCGACGAAATTGCTGTTCGGCGGTTGACAGCGATTAAGGCGTTACCCCCACTTGTAGGGCAAAAAAAGGCCTTCTTCATGAATTTTTTTAAAGAAAACTACAAAACCTTTTTAATCGATCAATATACCATCTTAAAGAACACATCTTGAAGAACTTTCAGTAATTTTTTTATTGAAAAATATTACATTGTTCAGTGGCAAGTGGCCGTCAATGAAATAATGTTTTTATATACAATAACGCTTTTATATATACATTTGCGGTGACCAACATTGCGGCGAAGTGGATCACCTGAAAAAAAAATTCGGATGGATTTAGTCAAATATAAGTATAAACTAGTCTTTAATCGAAGGATTTTAAAAAATATTCATTTTTCACAAAATGGCGGACAGTCAAAGTTAATGGTTCGATTTTAACGAAAAAAACGGCCGTTTTTTGGCTATAAAACGGCCATTTTTTTCGAAAAAAAAATCGAACGATTAAAGACTACATTTTTATGTATTAAATAAGCCTGCAAAATTTCAGGAAGATTGATTCATTAGTGTTCGAGTAATCTTGGTCACCGACTTCAGAAATGCCATTTTGAGAAAAACGCGTTTGACCGGCAGACTAGCCGGTCGTTTACACAACGGATTCTTCTCTTTCCATGCTCATATCTCAGTCAATTTTGTTCGGATCGACTTGAAATTTTCAGGACATATTCTCAAATACTTATACTTCAAAAAAATGCAATAAAAAAAATCGTTTTTTCAAAATCGCAAGTGGGGTAACCCCTTAAGCCATACGGCTCATTTGAAAGATAAAATAAAAATATATTTAGAAACAGGATATATAGGTTTACAGCATCACGTAGGGGAATTTCAATATCTAAAAAAAATGGCGGACTAGCGAGTTTTATTTCCGATTTTCATGGAAAATTTTCATGGTTCATAAAAAAATAAAAATAGAAGGGGGCCCTTTGTAAAAAAAATCCCCAGGTGGTGCCATAGAGACTGGACTTTCGAACAGTTTCAGACTTGGCGAGTTTTTTTATATTTTATAATTTTTATTTATTTTACAATAACAAAATTACCGATTTTTTAGATAAAAAATCGGCTTTTTGATTTCGAAATGCAACCAAAAATTAAAAAATCAATTTAATAAACCAGACAGCGTTACCTTAAGGAACTTATCAACAAATGTAATCTTTTTGTTTTTTTTTTTTCAATTTCAGATGATCCAGTGATGAGCTATGCGGTTCACCGCAATGTAACTTTTTTTTAGGCGTCTGCGAAGATTTGCTGTCAATGGCTCATTTCTACATAATTATCCATGAAAATTTTACAGAATATTCTTCAAATGTCCTTTTATTGTATACTAATTACATAAATAAACATATATTAACTGTGTTGTCAAAAAAACAATATCGTAGATATGTTTTTTCTATAGCGAATTTACCTTACCACCCCCCCCCCTTAAGATCGTAGGCTATACAAATTCGCAAGAAAAATTTCTGTTTCCAAAATGTCAAGCTTACTCACAACCCTTAAGGAAAGTGTACAACTTGTCCTTAAGCGATACGCGGAGGTCATTATTGCAACACCCTTAAGATTAGACTACGACAAAAAAATCCGAAAAATTCTCCGATCTTCCGAGCCCTAACTTTAAGCCTTAACGAGAAAGTGCATATTTTTCCCATGGATTCCGCACTTCCGGTCGGGTTTGTTTGCACCCCTCACACCAAGAGGATCTCGTCCTGGGCGATCGAACCCTTCAATTTTTTCTCCTTTCTACCATTGTTCATTCCCGTATTCGGTCGCTCTACCATAAATTTGCGGGAATAATTTCGCCAACTTTGGCGCACCAAATTCGACCGGGCGTGAAAACCTGAAGTTCAAACCCGACGAGATATGAATGGCGGATTGTGGTACGGAACGAGATACCTTGATGCTAAATGTAAAGCGAGAGCCTGCTGAGTATAATGGAGGTCCGGAATATATTCGGCAAAGTTCACCTACTCGTTCGAGAACTTATTATTTGTAATGGAGGAACGAGATATTTTCTCGTCTCGTTTTCCATCCCCGTTTGAACGAGAAACAACGAGAGGACACTTTGTTCAACTATGTGCAATCAAGGAGCACAGCCAACTTCTCGCAGTCACAGTACAGAAGGTCACGTGTGAGAGGGGCGTATGAAACTGTATCGTTTTAGTTGGCATTCTGGTTTAAAGGGGCTCAGAACACACTTCGATGTCGACTATATACAAAGTGTCCCTCTTATTTCTGCCACCCGATATAACTCGGTAATTATCGACGTCACAAAAAAATGTTTTAGACAAAATTTGTACGGTGTGGAGGGGGCCATCAAATGCGACCAATTTTTTTCTTTCGGTGGAGGCGCTGACGCACAGTGGAGGTCACCTCCACTTTACTAAATGGAATGGTATATTTCTTTCGACCGTCTTGCGGAGCACCTCAAGCCACATAAAAAACATCAGGGGGTCAAAGTCGTTTAAGGCCTTTGGCCACAGTAACGGGTATAAAATCGTGTGCGAATTTAACAATTTTTTTTCGTATGAAAAAGTGATTCACTCGTAAAATTAATTACACATCTATTTAGTATAAATATCAAGCTGTTAGAAAAAAATATTTTTTTCTCGACGTACAATATGGCCAACTATTAATATTTTCTTTTGTTATCTTTTTTTAGACGCTCCGCGGCGTGACATTTGGCATCCACAATTTTTTACCTACAACAAAAAACAAAAATTCTCGTCAATCTACCCTAGAATGCCTAGAGAAGTACGTGCGGAATTAAAAAAATATTGTTTTATTCAAAAGTTGTAGGTATTTGAACTGAAGAAATAAATTTTCAGTGACAAATTTCGTTATAATTGCTCATAAACTGCTCGTAAAATGAAAAGTTTTCGATTCATCAGAAATTTTGTACGTTCTTCTCTGCGAAATGCAATTAGGAACATAACTGTTGAAGGTATTTGTCACACCAATTGGAAAAAAGCTATTTCGAGAAGTTCCGAGTAGTCGGTCATTTTTTACATCGAAAAAAAATATATATTTTTTCCAACAGCTTGATATTCATACTAAATAGATGTGTAACTAATTTTATGAGTGAATCACTTTTTCATACGAAAGAAAAAATTGTTAAATTCGCACATGATTTTATACCCGTTACTGCGGCCTATGGCCTTAAGGTCATTCAAGGTCAGTATCGATGATACGAATCTAAATAGGTGACCTTGAATGACCTTCAACGACTTTGACCCAACGATGTTTTTTATGCGGCGTGAGGTGCTCCACAAGAAGGTTGAAACAAAAATATTCTATTCTATTTTAGAAAGTGGAGGTGACCTTCACTGTGCGTCAGCGCCTCCAACGAAATAAAAAAAATGGTTGCTTTCGATGGCCCCCTTCACACCGTACAACTTTTGTTTGGACCATTTTTTTGTGACGTCGATAATTACCGAGTTATTTCGGGTGGCAGAGATAAGAGGGACACCGTGTATACATACACCCTTGGCCAAAAGTATGAAGCATCCTGTCATTTTTCTATCCGGACAAAAAATCGAATATCTCGGCGAAAAAAATTGTAAACCAAAAGGCGTTTTGAAGAGGATAAAACCAGCTTCATTTCGCCTTTTTATTTTTGCAATTTTTTTTGTACCCGGCGTCATTCCGAAAATTCCGATTTTTCACGTTTTTCGCGATTTTTTGTCGCAGAATAATTTAGGTTTTTCTTGAAAAAACGGCAGTTTTCCGAACAGCCGGCATCGCGTAATTTGAAAACTATGAAGTTTGGAATATTTAGTCTAAGGAGTAAAAAGTTGTATTTTATTATTTTAGAGTCACTACATTGTTGTAATTTTTTTCCAAAAATTCTTCGTATCGCTAGTTTAGGTCGATCGTCGACGATTTGTCTCATTAATTTATTGCTGAAATTTTGAAACAAAGATGTTTCAATGTCAATGTCAAGAGGAGAAAAGATACTAGAAATGTGTATAAGATAAAAGATATATGTATAATATGTTATGTACTAATAATATTATACATACCGATGAAACAATGCATGACTAGATGCTAGGTATACTAGATAGGATACTAGAAATATGTATAAGATAAAAGAAATATATATATAACATTTTATGTACTAATAATATTATACATAACGATGAAACAATACATAACGTTTTCACCATAAACAGTACTATGACTTAGTACGGCAGCGAGGAGGGTCGGATCTATATGAAGACGTTACGATGAACTGCTCCCGCGGCGAGGGAGATTTCTCCAAGTAGCCACCTGGCGGAGCATTGGCCAAGTGCCAATGAGGTTCGCCCGCTTCGGCCACGATTTCACAATGAAATTCGGATGTATCAAAGTTTCGTCGTTCCGAGGCAAATGCACGAGTCTCGGTGAGAGGGCTCTTCACAAAACTTTTATGCGCTGAAAGAAATCATGGCATTTGCCGGAAGGACGCGAGCAGTGGTTCGAAGATCGATTGATTATATTTACGGTGTGCACGCTATTGCACGCTCCGCGGCGAAACGCACGTAAAAAACCATGGCGAAGGAAGTGTATGCAACGATAACAACAGAGTAGTAATTGAGAGCGAGAGGGATGGGGAGGGCGGGGAGGAAGAGGAGGGGGGATAGGGTGAGGGGGGAGAAAAGAAGAGGGCGAGGAAATGACAGAGAGAGGAACGAGAGAGGCAGGAGAAGAGAAGAAGAAAAAATGAGACAGAGCGCGGGAGGAGAAGAGAAGGATCAAGTATCTACAAAGATAACAGAAGAGTAGTGTCTAATAGACAGAAAGAAAGAAAGAAAGAGAGAGAGAGAGAGAGAGGGGGGGGGGGGATAAGAGCGAAGAAGAGAAATCAAGAGAGAAAGAGGGAGAGCGAGAGAGGGGGGGGCAGAGTGTAGGAGAGGGAGAAGGGAGAAGACGAGATAAAATAAATACAATGGTAACAGAAGCTGTTAACTAAGAAAAAGTGAGAGGGGTGGGGGAGTGAGAGGAAAAGAGAAGGAGGATAAAATAAGAGAGAAAGAAAGTGGGAGAGGGGGAAGAGAAGGATAAAGAAAGATAACAGCGATGAAAGAAGAGTAGTAACTGATCAAGTCGTGGCGAGCAGGGTGGAGAAGAAGGGAACCAGGGAGAGTAAGGGAGCCATCGAGAGACGGAGAAAGAAGGGGGGTTGGTGAGGACCGATTAAGGGCCTATAACAGTGTGAACGCTGAAAATTTGGGTGATTTTCGGGAACTTTTTGGAAGAAAAGAACTCAGTTGAATGTTTTGGAAAATTAAGAATGTATTTGGCTATATTTGACCTATATTACATTTTTTTTTTTCATAGAAAAACATCGAGATCCAAGCGACTTATGCGCTGCCTTCGGAGACGCCAAAAAAAAGATCCTCCACTGCTTACATGATTCCGGCCGATTGAGTAGCTGAAACCGAAAAAGGAAAAAATGTCGTTAAACTGGAAGGTATTTCCTGTACAATGACGTAGGATTTTCGAAAAATATCAAAATCTAAAAAAAAGGCGTAGTTATGAAAAAAGTATGTTTTTTTGCCTATAAAATTGTCGTTTTTTTTTTCAATGCCAAATCGTCAATTTCCATCCAATCAAAAATATGTTCCGTCATTGTAGAGGAAATACATTCAAGAGTAGTCAGTTCAAATTTCATGATAATCGGATAATTCCCCCTTGAGTGACAATGTCAGCAAATTTGAAAAATCTCATTTCATGTTCTTGAAAGTATAAAGTATAAAAAGAGGCAAAAAGATCGATTTTTTGAAAGTGTCACACTGGTACGGCCCCTTAACGAGTAAGAAAGAAAGGTAAAAGGGAGAAAAAGAGAGAGAGGGAGAGAGAGAGAGAGAGAGAGAGAGAGAGGGAGAGAGAGAGAGACGCCTTGGCCTCTTGTCTCGTCCTGGCACATATATACCAGTTATCGGTCTCCGACCATCTGTATAGTTGCTCCTAGTCGTGCGACTCACGGAATGAGAATTTCAAATGAAATTTATTGGTCCGTACCAGTGACTCGTGCGTTCTACCGTATGTCCAATTTTGCAGTTTGAAAGAGAGCGGAAAATAGTGCGGAAAGGAGAACGGTGGATAAAAACTGTGTGTGTATGCATATATATATATATATATATATATATATATATATATATATGTATATATATATATATATATATATATATGTATATATATATGTATATATATATATATGCATATACATAGACGGACAGAAAGCGAAGCTCTGAAAGGAATATTTCACTATTCACTCGGACTTCCATTTTTTCCCTCAATTGCTGGTGCTCGGCCATTGATTGGCGGTGAAAAAAAGAAGTTAATAGCAAGCAAGAACACAAAAAAGTCGGTCCATGATTTTTTTAAATGACGAACTCGAATAAGGGGTAAAATTATTCATTTTGTGATAAACAGAATTAAGTTAGGGTACTCGATCAAGCACTTGACCGGATTCAGTGCGATTCGAAAATGACGTGGCCGTTCCGAGACGCAAATTGCACGAAAAATGAAACGATCGTCGTAAAAAAAAATTAAGGACGCCGGCACAGCTCGTCGCGTCTGTAAGGGGCCAGCATAAGCTCGAAATGTCGGGAATAGGGTCTTTACTGTATAATTTTATAGCCTAGGGTTTACATTTTCATTTGCAGCAATGATTTTGTAGAAAAACCAAAAATTGAGTTATGACGATTTTCGTGAAGGGACAGATCGCCCACTGCCCTACGGCAAACCGTCCCGCTGCGATTTACCCTTATTTCTCTTGCGTCTTTCTCGAACCTGTTTTGTCATGAAACGGTTACCCCGTTTCATGACAAAACAGGTTCTTCAGGTTCTTCAGGAATATCTCAAAATTTATTAGTCCCATTCACTTCAAATTCGGACAGAGCGGACATTTTCTATTGTACAGTCGGATGGATTTCATTATGTGTTTATTCATTTGGTGATAACAAATGATTGAAGTTGTTTTTCGGTCTAAAATCGTTTTTTTTTACTACGGCTTGCCATTTTCGTAATTATAAAAAGTTCAAAAAAGTACCCGCTCATACGAAAGTTCTATTATTAAGAACTAGGTGCGCAACTAAGTTTCCGGGTTCTTTTTACCAATAAAAAATCGAAAATTTCAAGATAAATACAAAAAATGGTTCATTCGAAGTATTGTCCCTCGCTATTTACACATTTTTGCCATCTCTCTGGCAATACACAAAGACCGCGACGATAAAAAGACGCGTCTTTGGACTGAAACCATTCGTCCAACCAATTTTGTACTGCATCGTCATTGGCCAAGTGTAGCCCACCCAAGCCATGCGCCATCGACCGGAACAAGTGATTGTGTGAAGGGGCCAGGTCTGGCGAATACGGCGGGTGCGGTAGCAGATCCCATTTCAGTGTTTTTATGGTGTCCTGGACGATGGAACTGCGATGGCACGGAGCGTTGTCGTGCTGCAATATCACACGTTCGTGTCTCGTGTCCCATTCTAGCCGTTTTTCGAGCAATGCGTGATTCAAATTGATTACTTGTTGTCGGTAGCGATGCCCATTGACAGTTTCGCCCGGTTTCAGCAGCTCATAGTACACGATTCCTTGTTGGTCCCACCAAACGCAGAGCATTGTCTTTTTCCCGAAGCGATTTGGCCGTGCCGTCGATGTTGACGCTTCGCCAAGTGAAAGCCACGATTTTCTGCGTTTGGGATTCTCGAAATAAATCTATTTTTCACCGCCAGTAACAATTCGATGCAGGAAACTCTTTTTGTTCTGCCGCAAAAGCAAAATTTCGGAAGTGGCTCTTCGATTTTCCATTTGTCTCTCAGTCAACTCTTGCGGCACCCACTTCCCTTCCTTATGAATTTTTCCCATGGCGTGCAAACGTTTCGAAATACATTGCTGAGTCACATTTAATGCCTCGGCAAGTTGATCTTCTGTGTGAGTGTCATCTTCATCCAATAACGCTTGCAGATCGGCGTCCGCAAATGTTTGCGGTCTTCCCGAGCGCTCCTTGTCCCCAGTCTCAAAATCGCCACTTCTGAACCGCTTGAACCAATCTTCACACGTTGTTTTTGATGGTACATGTTCGCCGTAGGCCTCCTCAAGTAACCGACGTGCTTCAGCTGCTGTTTTTTTTAGGTTGAAGCAGAAAAGCAATGCTTCCCACAAATGCTGTTTATTTGGCACAAACTTTGACATTTTCGAGGTTAGAAAAAAGGTCCTTGTGTTGCGATATTTGTTTATATTACGGCTGGGTATTCTTAACAGATGTCCAAGCTATAAAGACACCCAATTTCAGACCTGTATGCCGACTACATGTGTCGCTAGCGCCATCCATGTGTGAAACCCGGGAACTTATTTGCGCACCTAGTAAATAGGTGCTATTTAAATTAAATATATATTTTTGGCAGTGTACTTGCCGGAACCACCTACACCAAATGACCATGCAGCAACGACGGCACTTTCTGTAAATAACAATAACTTCTTAAATTATCAACATTTTTCAATTACAAAAAAAAACTCAAACTCGGCAAGACTGTGTGTGAATAGTGTGTAAATCACTGATCTCGTTATCTCGATACTCGTACCGAAAAAATAAAGTCGAAAATCGACTTGTTTTCCGGGGCCCCAAGCTTTTGCAGACCCGTTGATGGATTTGCACACAAAGAATTGCTTGCCCACGCTGTTTTATTTTTCGCCTACGATATCCAAGCTCCTCTTCGATGATAAAAAAGATCGATGAAAACTCTCTAAACGATAAAACGGAAATCGTGAGTGTGCTAAAAGCCCTCTGGGAGCGCGGGTCCGTGGGGGGTGGGGGTCACGCCCGCAATGTTCGAAGAGTACAAATACGCTTTTCGTTTCTATTTTCCACCATACCTATCATAGAAATGGGCTCGATCATACGAGAAAATGCGTCTTTACGCGGAAATAGCTGACGCACAAAAGCGTTCGTCCAACTCGGGCGCCGTTGCCGCGTTGAACGCGCGCATCACGCGTTGACGTGCATTGGATCCTTTGGTTGGCAAACGGTTCAAACACGTTTATATACAACTTCGGTATACAGTATCACGCATACGCGGATCCAACAACGCGGCTTATCCACGAAAAGCGAGATTGGTTGGAGGGAGAAGCCCCCCCCCCCCCCCCCGCGCCTTCTCGATTATGGCTCGATTTGGGGCAACATCGGGAATCGCCATTCAAAGTGAAACTCATCGCGATACCACCCGCTGAATATGTGGCTGTGCGTATATACCTACGAGTTTTCGCTTTTATTCGCGTCCATAACTCCCCTTGGAGCGGCACATTGTCCAGGCCAGAGTGTTCCCTCTTGTTTCTCAAATCAAAAGCACCGAGAATTGGGTCAGTATGAATATATATACACGTTTATGGGAAACGGAGATTTTGAGGACAGTCGACTTCGAGGACCGTCCTCATAGTTGCGAATTCCCATACTCAACATTGCGGAGACGTCAGTAGCTCAACAGTCACGTGAAAATAGATGCTTGCACGGAACATCACTTGAGGTATAGTTCTGCCGTGTTGGGCCAAAAAATGATCGATTTTTCTCCAATTTTTTAGGCGATAAGTATTAAATATAGAATGTTCATATTTGGTATGCTCACTAAGCGGTCTTTATTGAACATGAAAATATTTTTTAAAGTTTGAAAAAACATGGTGGTGGGAGTGGGAGGAGCCACGTATGTCGATGCGCGGGCGATGGCGTTCTTCGCTTGCGGAAGTCCTAAGTCCCGGACAGGTGGTCTGAAGCAAAAAAAATCAAATATATTTTTACTTTCTACAATATTGTGTATAAGTCGGCCTAGAATCAAGAAAAAAATTGAAAAATAAAAAAAATGTGAGCAAAAAACAGCGAAAATTGTTGGGAAAAAACAATGCCCATTTTTTAGCAACAAAAATATCGTGGTACGGTAGCAAATCGTAAACCAGTTTGTGTACTCCAATGTATTGCCCATCAGAACAGACAAACTTGACGAATCTTTCGGCTAACAGTCGAATACCACGCAGTAAGATTTCACATCCTTCAGAGGCAATCCAATCATCTAGCTATTTTTGGACTCCTTTGAACAAGGTGGAGTCCTGAGCCCTGAGTGGTGACTGCATTGATCGGAAACAAACGGTAATTAGAGATCCCCAAAAATATAGCAGGTGTGGTAGGATTTTCCAGTTCACTCCTAAGTACATCTTAACCAGTTGAACAACATGCCACCTGGCGTTGTCGTGCTGCACAATCAACTTATCATGGCGATTCTCGCATCCCGTCCTCCTCTCGTACAGGGCTCGCTTCAAACGCATCAGTTGCACTCCAAAAGATTTCCAGTGATGATTTCCGACACTTTCCTTTTGGATGGTTTTCCGAGCTGCTTGTTATCCATAGAGAAATCACCACTTTGGAAGCGGTGTAACCAAAGTTCGCAATTCACTTCTTCTATTTTAGCAAACGAAGCTTTCCCCCGGCCAATTTCCTTGCCAGCGAATGATGGAGCATAACTACCCGCAACTGTGACTCATTTGGAATAGAACTAGCTATTGTAAACACTATTAACATCGATGATGCTAACGGGCCGATTAGCCGGACTCTATGTACCTATCTACCATACAACGCCATCTGTTGCTACCGAGCGATTTCACATGCCAGCACCTAAAATACATATATTTACATATACACATACATTAATAGTTCATGTTTACACATGAGTGACGTATCAACTGCACATACATCCCACCCGAATCAAACTTCATCCGATACGATATTTTTTAAGTTCTTTTCACATGCACGACCGAAAAAGTACTATTCTGACTTCCGAACTGTCGAATAATCATTCCAAATACTCAATAGATTAAGTTATACGTAAACGTCAACGAACTCAGTAATATCATAACTATGGTCATTGATCACCAAATTCCACGATTAATCGCGATTTTTCAAATGGGAAAGTGTAGAGGAACGGAAGGATATTTGTAACACTGCTGGTAATTTGGAATAGCAGGGTTTCTCGGAAACTAGTAGCGCCATCTCGGTTTCATAGCCGTGAAATTTTTAAAGATGGCGCCACTCATCGATAACTTCACACCGTTCGTATGCGACTTTTCCAAGATGGCGACTAGAGCGCAAATTGGGAAGGACTGTTTTTGAAAACTTTCGAGGTACGTGTTCAATAAGTTCGAATCGCTAAATTTCAATATGATTGTGTTGTTTAACTTTATGTGTATTGTAAAATAGACCATGAACTTTGTATATTGCTTTGATTTAAAAGATTTGTGTGTTTGTAAACAAAAAAAAGTACAGGTTATGTCCGACTACGTCTTGTTGCTAATTTGGAATATCCGATGTGATGATAATTTGGAATATTCTGAATTACCATCAGTTTTGTAACTAGATGCAGGTCTATCTCACTAATATGTAAAAGGGAAAGTCCATCTGCTGCTATGTTGGTATTTTTCAACAATTTAGAGAACTCACTTTATTTACAGATTATGTTGATCTTGAGGGGTCCGAAGCCAAAAAGAAAGAAAACAGAAAAGTCTGTGCAGGAAATCTTGAGAAGACAGGCAAAAGAAAAAAGTAAAAATAAAGGAAAAGGCAAAAAGACAAAAACTATAAGAGAACTAGAGAAGGCCAAGACAAAATATGACAAGATAGGAAAAAGAAACCAAGACTTATTGAAAGCGATGATGATGACACTGAAGGTTTGGAATCTTCCAACTCTTATAACAGTCGTAAGTCAAATACGTCAGGAGAAATAGAAGCTTCATTTGGTGGAAGACCTCCTGTAGCTGATGCAGAGTGTATTTTCTGTAAAGGGAAGTATAGTCAAGACAGGAGGGGGGCAGAATGGGTGCAGTGTTTTATTTGTGGGATTTGGGGGTGCACGGTGAATATGCCGGCTATGAAGGTGAATCCTATATTTGCGAATATTGCAAGTAACCCATTCATTTAATTGTTAAAATTGATTGAAGACTGATTAAGATCTTACTAATGCTGATTATAGAAATAATCATCTTATATTTTCTTTTAAAACAGTGGCCTAAAAATAATAGGCAACATAACTAAGTTGAGATAATCCTATCGCTTTACACTAGTCATACCACTCATCATACTTGAGACTTGAACGATTTATATTTTTAACATATGCAAAAAAAAGAATTTGTAATAACTGAAATTTTCCACGTGTAAACTATTGAATGAATGTTCACGTTTAATTAGAAAAATTAAAAAAAAATGTTTATTCCATCGATTCGCGCAGTATTTCGGGGTTTGATATTTGGCAACATTGGTTCTATCTCCGTCTCTTTGTATCGTCGTAGCCGTTTATCTGGGTAAGCACGTGGTGAACATATGTTGGAATACTCCTATTCCAAAATACCTGCAACCCATCTCGAAAACGGAATTGTTCAAGTTTGCGTTAAAACTAATATGGTAACCAGTAGCGATGTTTAGTTATTTTTGGTAGCTTCCAGATTGATAGTCTATGAATATTGCTTCAATTTCATGCAGGTTTCATTTGTTTACACCTTACAGAAAAAAAGTTGCAGGCCTAAACCAAAATGGTATTCTAATTACCTCCCTTTCCTCTATTCAATGTTTTACATTCCAGTATTGCTTTTTTTTGTAAATTGTCTTCAATGTGACTGCTTTGATGATAATTTTTCTGCAATCCATTACGACTCCCATACGATCATGAATATGTTCATGAAAGTTACCGGGCTCATAGTAATATCGATATGCAAAATTAGTCGGACGGTATCCAGCGGTTAGAGTGTTCATTCATTGGCTCGATTATTCCATCTGCGTCAATCGTACATGCAATATCGGATTTTGCGAGCATAATCGTTATCCCGTGGAGCGAACACGAGAGCTTCGGAATAATAGGAAATGGGTTTCGATCTTCTCGTGAATCCAATGCAGACTTTGTGTATGTATTGCCGCTCGAGAGGACGGGATTCTCTCTCTCTCTCTCTCTCTCTCTCTCTCTCTCTCTCTCTCTCTCTCTCTCTCACTCTCTCTCTCCCTCTCTCTTGCATCGGTATCTATACTATCGCAACCACAAATATGCGGACACCAACGTACTGTCCTAATTTACGAGCATTACGGCTGGATAACTCACGCCTGGCTCCATTTGATCACCGGGATGGGCGAGCCCATCCGATAACGCAATGATGATAGCACGCGAAACGAGAATTCGACGAAGAAAAAACGGCTAAGCCAAAGCAGACGAACAGTGTGGCGACATGTGCTGTGCAAGGCTTCGGCGATCTTTCGCGTGCCAAGACTCAGATGGGTGACCGCGTAGTCGGGCCCTCGCTTGCGTGCCAAAGGCGGAAAACAGGACGCGCATTTCGAAATATTCGCTGCAGAGAGGGCTTCATTTTTCTGGCGCCTTAACGAGGCTTTGAACGAATTTTCATACTGAAATTCGATGGAATGACGTTCGATTTGAAATTGAATTTTCAACGTGGAATTTAAATTTAACATCGAAATGTTCACATTAGCCACAGTTTCCCTCTGCCCTCCAGGTGCAAATTTGCCACATAAGTGCATTTTTATTGGTCAATATATTTCCGTTTTTTTGCCATGCAATTCGAATCGCCATAACGATATTTATCTCATAGTTGCGTGCGACTCACCGATCAAAAATGTTTACCCTCGACTCCAGTGCGGGGGGCTAACAGTTAGAGCCCGGACAAAGGTAAGCTTCGACCATTTTTCATGGATATCTAGTTTATGCAGGGAATTTTCCCATTCGTGGAATTCATTCTACACGTGTTGAAGTTTCTTTAAAAAAAAATTCACAACGTTCTGTGATGAAATGGCGACGCTGAAGCTGGTTGAAGCGAGTCACTTTTGTCTGATAGTGTCCTGCGGCCGGCAGAGTTACATCGCCAATTCTTCAACGATTTACCTGATTTTTTTTCGGACCTTGTAAAAACATTTCGCATGAAAGTACACATAGTACAGTCGTGCTGTCACTGAAGGCCAGTTTTTTGACAGGTGATTCTGTAGGTGCAGCGGGTGCTAAATCCAAGTTTGCCTAAAAATCGGCGTGCAGGGTTTTTTCAGGGGATGAAGGGGTATGGGGTTGGATTGATGCCAACCTACAAGCCCTACGAGGTCGGCGCCGTGAGACAAAATGTTCAGAAAAATCCGGGCTTCAGTTTTGTCCACAGCGCCAAAGTCGTGGAAGTTCATTTTGGGGGTGAGAAAGTAGGGTGAAATTTTGAAAAATCAGTTTTAATTCAATAACTTTTTAGGAAAAATTCGTACACTTTTTGTTGAAATGGGAACTTTGCAGCCCTTGAAAGGACACGTCGATCGAGTGTTTGATTATCACTCTCTGATAAAATCTTCAGCCCCAAAAAATTATTGAAATACCAAAAAAAATGGTTTACTGAATAACTAAAAAACAATCGGTTTTTCGTGTATGCTTTAAACGTACGAAATGTAGAGCATAGTTTTCTCTATATTTTCGTTTCTATGGGCCACCCTCGAATTATGATTTTCCAACCCCTCTCGGGGGTTGAATGTTCAAAATGAAATTCTAGGAAAATCATTGATTGCACGAATTCGCCGCCGTCAAACAATTTGTAGCTTGAACCCTCAACTACATTTTCGTCCACAGCACCAAACTCGTATCTCTTTATTTTCGGTCAATAGGTTTCCCAGAATTTCTTTTTGAATTTTTAACCCCCGAAAGGGGTTGGAAAAAGCAAAATTCAAGTGTGGTGCATAGAAACGAAAATATAGAGAAAATTATTCTCTCCATTTTGTACATTTAAACCATCTTCGAAAAATCGATTGTTTTTTTAGTTATTCAATAAACAATTTTTTTTACCTCAACCATTTTTTTAGGGGTGAAGATATTATTGGAGAGGGATGATCAAATACTCGATCGACACGTCTTTTCAAGGGCTACAACGTTTACATTTGAACAAAATGTGTATTAATTTTTCCTGAAGAGTAATCGAATTAAAATTAATTTTTCAAAATTCCACTCCACTTTTTCACCCTCAAAATGAACTTCCATGACTTCGGCGCTGTGGACAAAAATAAAGCCCGGATTTTTCCGAATATTTTGTCTCCCGGCGCCGACCTCGTCGGGGTTGTAGTTTGGCATTAATCTACCCCCATCCCCCTTCATCCTCTAAAAAATCCCTGCACCTCGAGTTCTAGGCAAACTTGGATTCATCACCCGCGGCACCTACAAAAACACCTGTCAAAAAACTAGCCTTCTAATTTTTTCCTATTCCAAACAGCACGACTCTACTAACAGGAGATTATTTGTACGTTGATAACTTTTTGCGAAAATAATTATTTACAGCTATTTTTTCTGCCGAAAACAATGTTTCTTTCAACATAGCACGCGTTTGCACATGTTTTAAACATGCACGATTTTATTGAGAATCGATATTTTTCGATTTCCCTAAGTACTTCCAACGCGAATCTTATCTACAACTCAAATTATTTTTAATTTCCGTTCCAACGCTTGCCACTCGCAGGACACTATCTGACAAAGGTGACTTGCAGTATCCAGCTTCAGGGCCGCCATTTTGAAACACAATTTTGTTTGCAAAATTCGTAAAGATACTTGTGACTGTGTAGAATAAAGTCCACTGAACGGAAATTTCATTTTATCAACTGGGGATCCATAAAAAAATTGTCGAAATACACCTTTCTTCCGGGCTCTAGACTGGTAGTCTCCCTCAACAAATTATACGACGAAGCCCCGAGTACTGACCCGGAGAGTGTATGAGCGACCCTTTCAGACCCAGTCGCCTCATGAATATATATATATATATATACACATACATACATACATACATACATACATACATACATACATATATATATATATATATATATATATATATATATATATATATATATATATATATAAACGCTAAGAGCGGGCGTCACAGTTGTGTGCGCGGCATCGCCAAGGGCGTGAAAACCTCCAGCACCAACGCGCCACGAGATAAAATTTTAATACTCGACGTGAAAAAAAAAAGGAAAAGGTTAAAGTCTTCTCATACCTTCACTCGCTTCTTTGTAACTCACTCGGTTCGCTAATAGCCGCGTTGTGCCCGTTACGTCGCTTTTATATGGACCGAGATGAGCCGAGGGAGATAAAGGGACAGGGTGAGAGAGGAAGAGCTAAGAAGGAAAATAAAGAGAGAAAGAGAGAGGGAAATCTCTGGAGCGTGAAATAACGTCTCGATAAATTATTCATATTGGCTGGCATCGCTTTTATAACATTTTTTTCTGTAATTATTACTCTTCGATATTACATGCATCAATTTTTGAGGGTGAAAGTTTGAAGTTCTCAGAGCATGAGTAAATTAATGCGTTTTATGATTTGTATATGTATGTATTTGGGATCTTCCACGCCATTTCAGCTAACCTGTGACCCCGACCATTTTTGGTTCTCCTGAGTTTTTTTGTGAAATTGTAACCCATGAAAGGAATATCCACACCAATTTTTAGATTTTTATCTCTTCTCTTTTCGGAGTTATAATTTTCCAAAAGATTTTAATTTCAGAAGTTTTGGAAACGTTCAAACGCCGGTAATTCCGGAACTAATTGAGATATCGACAAATGGCACTGTGTAATTTTTTTTCATTTTGCAGCATACTTTCGTTAAAAAATATTTTAAAAAATTATCAATTATCGATGTCAACGTTTTTTTGCTTCTAAAGTGAAAACTATTTTTTTTTAGATCATTGCCTTTTTTCAAAAAATTCTTTAAAACAGAGTGGCCCATTCTATGATTTTTAAGACTAGTCTCATCATATTTATCTTCACTGCCAGCACCATACCTGGCCTCTCACTTTAGACGCTAAAAAAGGCTATTTTCATGAATTTTTTGATCGGTTTATATTCTAGATGTTGATATAGAAGTTGTTACACTTAATAAATACACTTTCGCAACCCATTTAAAAGAAAATGTATTTATTTAAGTCACTATTTATAGACGGAAATCCAAGTTAAAAAAATGTCCTAAAAAACTCCCCTTGACATCATCTATTCCAACCGTGTTTACAATGGCAAATTTTCTTTTACGTAAGTCACATTTGCGGGAAGTCATGCTCCATTATTTCCTGGCAAAAAAATCGGCCGTGGAAACGCATCGTTTGCCAGAGGAACTGTATGTTGAACATGGTCCATTGAGTACAACGAGCAAAGAGTATTCTCGCCGCTTCCAAAGGGGTACTTTCTCTATGGACAACATGGGCCGCGGAAAACAACCCAAAACGTCAACTGGATCTGGGAATCCGGAGAACGGGTGTAGTAAAGACAAACTGATCAGTCCTGAATCTGGCAATCTTGCGAGGGCCTTCTTAGAGCGCCGAAGTCCGTGACTGATCGGCGTCACATGTCTGCCTGATCAGTAGTTCTCAGGTACCGATGTGAGAAGGCACCATTAGTCAGGCCCACATCAGGCGACCCGTAACGTGTCCCTCACATGGCTCTCTGTTAAGGGGGAACCTTTGTTAAGGGGGAACCTCCTCCGGACAACAGGTTTTTCAATAATTTCTTACAAAAAATTGAGAGCATTTATTGCAGTGAATCGAATTACATAATAAAATTGATGTTCCAATGAATACAACAAAAATGTTCATGAGTGAAAAAAACAAAATCACGGCGCTAGAGATGCTCGAAATTGGCTTCTAGAGTTTGCGCCGTGGAACGCCCAGGTCCTTGTAGTTGACTAAAATCAACGAAACAATTTTTTTTCATTAAAATAAGTCAGTCCGATTTGCATGAACCTAAATTTAGCACAAAAAATAGAAAATTTGTGGACAAAAAGAAAAAAAAACACTTTTTTCACAAATAAATCGTTAAAAACAATATTTATTATAACAATTTATGTGAAATTTTAGGTTTGTGCAAAGGCGGATAAGTTAGAGAATATCTGCAGAAAATGTCAAGTTGATTGGTTCATTACTTTTCGAGTTACATTCCACGGCACGGAAAAAAACACGTTTCGAGAAAAACTCGGTTGAAGGTATCGTTCTTGAAAAGTAGAGCTTAGAATGATTTGTAATTACCAAGCTTAATCTGCGATGCCAGGGCCATAAAGCAAGCCTTCTTCTAGGAAATCACTAATCTGGACTGCATTTTTCTCTTTTTGGGTGAACTGTTTGTGCGAAAACGAAAAACGACGTTTACACAGGCCGAATTTTTTTTTTACAATAGTTGGAACTGTCGATTATTCAAAAGTGAACTAGCAAACTTGTTTGGCTAAGAAATTAAAAGGTAGAGGCCGCAAAGGGCGCGCGCTCGTTTACCTACTCTCGGTACTTTTGGAGGGCATCACTTGGGTGACTTCCTAGGGGCCTTTAGGACTTTCTGTTGGGCTTCAAACTTTGGAAATATATTCTTCAGATACGAAATGAATTTTTAAAGCAATAAAAAATTTGATATATGGAGGAGGTTCCCCCCTTAAGGTTACCTGTTCAAGGCCTGATCGATTTTCCTTCTCCCATCCGTGCTCCGAGGTTGGCTAATCCAGTAGACACCCGGTGCCGATCCGCCATGCACTTCAAAGTGTATGTCTGATTTGCACCGCATGTCTACCGGATAACCTTATTCGGGGCCATCAAAGTAAACAACTGAGTTGCTGCGTGCGTAATTACGGCTAGATACTAATAAAGGTAATACGGTGTCCATACGGACGTCATCATCGAATCAAGATACAAACAACGAATAAAAATAAATTCAAAGTTTGCATCGTGTGAATACAACGTTTTTTTTCTTCCTTTTTAATTCGTTTCTTTTTAGCATCATCAAAAGGTAATCAATTATATCAATCAAGTAAAATTGTATTGGCACAATTTAAACAAAAATTAACAAAATCATCATCATAAGCCTTTTTTGCAAATTCCAGTCGTAACACTCTAATGAGAATATGTAAAAACGTGTAAGTTATTTTCATAGCCTAAACAAGCAGAAAAATCGAGCAAAAAAAGAATTATTGTTGCATTGCAGCGATGCAATCTTCAACCCCATGAATAAAATTATTGACATTCTTTAGAATAGAATGAGAATGGTAAAAATATGCAAAGAGAAAAAGAAAGCTTACACAAGTGTTGAAATGGTGTAGAAACGCGCTCAGCTCTAGAATTACTGGTGCGCAACTAAGTTTCCGGGTTTTTTTGCCAATCAAAAATTGAAAATTTCAAGACAAATACAAAAAATGGTTCGTTGAAAGTATTGTCCCTCGCTATTAACACATTTTTGCCATCTCTCTGTCAATACATAGATACCGCGACGATAAAAAGACGCGTCTTTGGACTGAAACCATTCGTCCAACCAATTTTGTACTGCATCGTAATTGGCCAAGTGTAGCCCACCCAAGCCATGCGCCATCGACCGGAACAAGTGATTGTGTGAAGGGGCCAGGTCTGGCGAATACGGCGGGTGCGGTAGCAGATCCCATTTCAGTGTTTTTATGGTGTCCTGGACGATGGAACTGCGATGGCACGGAGCGTTGTCGTGCTGCAACATCACACGTTCGTGTCTCGTGTCCCATTCTGGCCGTTTTTCGAGCAATGCGTGGTTCAAATTGATTAGTTGTTGTCGGTAGCGATGCCCATTGACAGTTTCGCCCGGTTTCAGCAGCTCATAGTACACGATTCCTTTTTGGTCCCACCAAACGCAGAGCATTGTCTTTTTTCCGAAGCGATTTGCCCGTGCCGTCGATGTTGACGCTTCGACAAGAGAAAGCCACGATTTTCTGCGTTCGGGATTCTCGAAATATATCCATTTTTCACCGCCAGTAACAATTCGATGCAGGAAACTCTTCCTGTTCTGCCGCAAAAGCAAAATTTCGGAAGTGGCTCTTCGATTTTCCATTTGTCTCTCAGTCAACTCATGCGGCACCCACTCTCCTTCCTTATGAATTTTTCCCATGGCGTGCAAACGTTTCGAAATACATTGCCGAGTCACATTTAATGCCTCGGCAAGTTGATATTCTGTGTGAGTGTCATCTTCATCCAATAACGCTTGAAGATCGGCGTCCGCAAATGTTTGCGGTCTTCCCGAGCGCTCCTTGTCCCCAGTCTCAAAATCGCCACTTCTGAACCGCTTGAACCAATCTTCACACGTTGTTTTTGATGGTATATGTGGGGCTTAGGCCTGCTCAAGTAACCGACGTGTTTCAGCTGCTGTTCTTTTTAGGTTGCAGCAGAAAAGCAATGCTTCCCGCAAATGCTGTTTATTTGGCACAAACTTTTACATTTTCGAGGTTAAAAAAAGGTCGTTGTGTTGCGATATTTGTTTATATTACGACTGGGTATTCTTAACAGATGTCCAAGCTATAAAGACACCCAATTTCAGACCTATGAGCCAACTACATGTGTCGCTAGCGCCATCCATGTGTGAAACCCGGGAACTTAGTTGCGCACCTACCCAAATAGGGTTTTACAATCGGCACAGTAATGGCCCACGACTGGTTGCCAGAGAACAAACGATGGCGCGGTAATGGCTATACAAACGGGCCAGATCCGCACCATGCATGGTTGGTAATGGTAAACCAGGAATGGCTGCTAAGACTGGGCCAACTATCATACGCCCATATTGGCCCAGCAACGGCTGCCGGATCTTCTGCCGGGAATGAAAAACAAAAAATTGACAAATTATGAATATAAAAATTCTAGTAGTATCTTTTTTGTTTTCTTATGCTTTACTTATGTTCATGTACATAGAATAATTGCATTAAAAACAGTTTCTGCATTGTTCAAATTTTTACCTTTCATCGGGATCGAACCTGCGCCTTTCGTTCTAGTGTCGAGCGCCCTACCCACTTAGCCATTTTAACACTTACAGAACCCATTGTTTGTTCGTTCCTTACTTTTATGCCGATAATTTTATTCGTGACATTAAAGTTTACCGACAGTTTTTTTGGTCCATTTAGGCTGTAAAAATAACTCGCTCGTTTTGGGTGAAGTTCCGAAAAGCATACTCCTCTGATCGAGCTGAAATTTTGCACCGAACTTCCTCTCATTATCCTAAGAGAAACCGTTAACGGATTTTTGACGACTAGCAATAGTTTTCCATACATCGCATTGTAAAGTTTATTATTTCACGCCATACGAGTATATCTATATACCCCATAGATACCCCCCACTCCTCCGGCCGCGCTGCTTCCTGGCAAACAGTGCTCGCCCGTATGTGCATATCACTTGCCATGTGGGATGGCTTTGTTTGGATTTATTTAATATAGTAGAAGCGCAGTACAATAAATAACTTTCAATATCCGATATATCGAAAACTATTGCTAGTCGCCAATATCCTTTTAAAGCTTCTCTTAAAATATTGAAAAGAAGGTCGGTGCAAAATTTCAGCTTCATCAATAGGATATGCTTTTCGAAACCTTATCCCTTGTTTTTACGTGTTACAGTTTAACGACCTGCATTTGCAAAACGCCCAAAAACAAACCATCAATGGGTGGAATAGATCTGGCAAGCCGTTTATCCGCCTACGATACCCCAATGCTGATCGCCATATTATCGGTGCGATGGTATTGGCCCACTAATGGCTGGCATAGATCTGGCAAGCCGTTCATCTGCCTACGATACCCCAATGCTGATCGCCATATTATCGGTGCGATAGTATTGGCCCACGAATGGCTGGCATAGATCTGGCAAGCCGTTCATCCGCCTACAGTACCCCAATGCTGGTCGACGAATTATTGGCCGATTATCAGCAAACCGTTTAATGGCTGAATGCTGGCATTTTTGTTACGACAGGCGACCCTATATGGGTATAGAAGACGTAGTTTTAATCCCGAGGGTAGGTAGAAAACTTTAACGAGGCAGGATACGTTTTATTCCAATCATCATACAGGTAGGGTGATAAATAAAGCACATGGAAACAAAAAATCTTACCAGAATTTTTTATTGGTATTTCTTGGATTTTTTTATTTTTCATTTCAGGCATAGATACGACAACCGGATCAGAGCCTGAAAAGTATACTGATTAGTCACGTTACCGACATCCGCGTCATGGACGGGTGCAAAAAAGTGTTTCACGCCTGGTAATGCCCTGATCCGGCGGTCTGTACCGTCTCGTGGTGCGGAATACAGCATGCCGGATGCAGCCCTAGTCTGCCCCGTAGCAACATTTCTAGTCGGGTAGTTAAAGATGGTAACGCATTTATAAAGAAGTACTATAATGCAGTACTTGAAATGCAGTGTACGTCATTTAGCCGAAGTGTAAACAACTTTTCTTTTCATAGAGTTAATCTTACCGCGCCACTCTATTGAAAAAAATCTGCAGTTGAATCACACAATTCTAATTGAGACTTACGGCGACTATTCTCTGTCGTAAACAACATGGAGAGATTGGTTTAGACGCTTTAAAAATAATGATTTTCATGTGTTGGATTGGAGGCATTACTTCACGAAGACTCATGTTAGACGTTAGCTGAACTTGCAGAATCATTGAGAGTTGATCACACAACAGTTTCGAAACGCTTGAAAGCGTTAGGAAGGATTTTTTTATATGGACCAATAATTTTCACGAAAAAACACCGAGAACGTATTTAACATCCCAATACAATTGCATACAATTGAATTTTATACAATTGCATTTTATACAATTGGACAATCACTGAATTGTAATTTTAAACAATTGCAGACAATTGCCTTTTATAATGCAATTGCATGTGTTATATAATTTGTGTAATTCACGAGTACACAAATGACTGTGTACTCGTGAATGTATTCGCACAAATCGTATACCTGTCCCCGTATGAATTCCAATTATCCTAATTACGTCAGTCATTGTATTAATCAGACTCACATTCACCTATCCACATATACAGATGCACACATAATTATTTATTAGAATAAATGGGTCAGAGCAGGTGGAAAGTTGAAATATTGGAGATATAAATGAGATGCATTCTTAATGTTGGCCGTAAAGAAAGTTGGAGCTTGATGGAAGGGCACATGTACAGCGGACGGTATGCAAGAAGAACCTATGGAGAGCGAAAAGATATAGGGAGTAAGAGAGCGAGAGAAAATTCGCAGGTACACTCGAGCTACGGTTTTCTCCACTGTACCACGTACCTGTACGAGCATAACTCACTCCGGTTAATGGCTCCTGGCTACCTGCAACGACTCCGGTGTTACCCATTTACCCATATAGTACCAGCTCTCCTTCTGTATACGTGAGAAGCTCTTTGGTCCTATCTCCCTGCCTCTCTCTCTCTCTCTCTCTCTCTCTCTCTCTCTCTCTCTCTCTCTCTCTCTCTCTCTCTCTTCCTCTTTTATGCACGTTTCATGTTTCGCCAGGTCAAAAAAAGACAGCCATTTTCGGATTGCTTCGGATTTTCATCAACCACGTAATTCAAATAACTATATATATATATATATAAATATGGGGCATTCCCCGCCAAATCGGACACCATTTAGCTTTCGCATCTCCGATTTTCTCTATAATTTTTTGTCTCTTAGTATCTATTGAGAAAGGCCTCGATGGCAATTTTAATCTTTTTTTGTCCAGCCACTTCCGAGATACGAATTTAAAAAAAAGCGGTACTTTTTTTTGAGTGCCCATAACTTTGCGAAAAATGATCCGATTGGGATGTTTTTTCGTTAATTTTCGTTTTTAGACTCACTTCTAGAAAAAAAATGGTACAAAATCATCAAAACCGTATTTCCATAAGATTTTCGAGTTCTAAATATTAAATGTTGATTTTTGAAAAACACGTAACGATCGATTTTCTTCAAATTTTTTCTAAAAATACTGTCACTCATTATGCAACTTTTAAGCCCGGCACGGTAATGGGATGACGTTAGGATCCATGTTTTATCGAATTTAAAATTTTTTATTTTTTACTAATCCGTACTAAAAGTACATAGTAATCGTTTTTTCAGACCTATGGGCAATGGTTATTGTCATCTATGAAGTTGAATAGATATGTCTTAATAATTTAAAGGACAATGACCCTTTCATTCTAGTTAAATGTATAACAACATAAGTTTTTTGTATTAATTCTTATTCAATTTTATATTGAGTCAATATCTCATGCGTATGGAGAGTAGAGGTACCTAAAGATCATTATTATCTAAAGAATAAAACTTATTTTTAAAGAATTTAGTTAATATATGTGTTCAAAAGTTGGCGCTTTTTGAAATGATTTTTAACTTTTAACTACAGTCGGTAATAAAATCTCGTTAACATAGCCTAGTGGCTGAGTATCTTTCTTGACTACGGCTCCATTTCAGAACAAGAATTCAGTGTTGTTTTCAATCACGTGTTGACAGTGTGTCCTGTGAATAACCTCTACTAATTTGCTTTAAAGAAAAATTTGTGTAATATCATGGTATAATTTTTGAAGAACAACTTATTGTGAACTTTGTGCCATGACAAGTTTTGGGATATATAATTTGTGCTGTAATCCTTTGCAAATAGAAAATCATAGAGTTAAGAAAAGTCTTCGACGAGCATCTGTTGCTCAACAAAACTTATATAATTTGAGTAAGGCTGATTTTCTCTGCACATCGTGTAGAAAAGCATTGGACTTTTGCTTGTCATCAATCTGTAAACTAATTAATAATCATTGCGTGTCAGATAATCCTTGAGAGTAGCTTTGATGTAAAGTATTTTGATTTCAGATATTTTTTAACATATATAAGTGAAACGAGATAATTTTAAAATTCGAAAAAACATGGATCCCAACGTTATCCCATTAACGTGCCAGGCTTAAAATTTGCATAATGAGTGACAATATTTTTTGGAAAAATTTGAAGAAAATCGATCGCTACGTGTTTTTAAAAAATCAACATTTAATATTTAGAACTTGAAAATCTTATGAAAATAGGATTTTGATGATTTTGTACCATTTTTTTCTTAAAGTGCGTCTAAAAACGAAAATTAAAAAAATATATATTAATATGATATATGATAGATGATATTAATGTGAATATATTAATATGATATACAGGGTGTCTCTCCTATCTCTGCCAACCGAAATAACTCGGTAATTATCGACGTCACAAAAAAATGTTCCAGACAAAAGTTGTACGGTGTGAAGGGGGCTATCAAATGCGACCAATTTTTTTTTCATTTCGGTGGAGGCGCTGACGCACTGTGAAGTTGACCTCCACTTTTTTAAATGGACTCGTACATTTTTTTTCCACCATCTTTTGGAGCACCTTAAGCCGCAGAAAAATAAGAGGAGGTCAAAGTCGTTCGAGGTCATTCAAGGTCAGTATCAATGATAAAAATCTAACTATCTCGGATCACTACCAACTGCTTGGTAGTGATCCGAGATATTTAGATTTGTATTTCATTTTAATAAGTGTTCGAAATAACCTTGAACGACTTTGACTCCCTAATGTTTTTTATGCGGCTTGAGGTGCTCCACAAGATGGTTGAAAAAAGTGCACCATTCCATTTTTATAATGTGGAGGACGCACAGTAACGTTCACTGTGCGTCAGCGCCTCCACTGAAAAAGAATCGGTCGCATTTGATGGTCCCCTTCACACCGTACAACTTTTGTCTGGAACATTTTTTTGTGACGTCGATAATTACCGAGTTATTTCGAGTGGCAGAGGTAGGAGGGACACCCTGTATATCATATTAATATATTCACATTAATATGATCTATCATATATCATATTAATATATTATATTCATGGACCGGAAAGAAGAATAACCAGAGATGAAAAAAAAATATCGCACTCGACGTCGATTGGGGTTCGACACGGAGTACACATTCCTTCGTACCTACGAACAAAACACCATAAACCGGCGTATCCATCCTTGCCGAGGCGCAAAATGTTGCTTGTGAAACTTTCAGTGCTGCATACATTACAGCATTTATTATACGCCAACCTCTCACAGTTTTGTAACTTTTAACTGTGCACTCACTCCGCTACGCGGAGTTTCGCAGTGAGCTCCAAACATTAATTATTTAACTCGTGTGGATCTGCCTCTCTTTTTTACGCTCTCTGTCGCTCTCTTTCGTGTTTATTCACGCGGATAAAGAATCTTTCGTCTCTTCTTCGGTCCGAGAAAAATGTTTCAGTTATACAGACTGAAAAATCATAGCAACGAGCACGAGCAAAAAACAACGATATATGTGTGTTTTTATACGATATGTGTGTAGATGCAGTAGTTTGTGAGCCAAAAAACAGGTCGATTTTCAATATTTTTTCTAATAATAGTACTGCGATGAAGAGGTCGGGAATTTACACACAATCAATACAGAGTCTTGCCGAGCTTGAGTTTTTTTTTTTCATTGAAAAATATTGATAAACAATGGGGTTGTTATTATTTAAAGAAAGTGCCGCCATTGTAACATGACCAATCGGTGTGGGTGGTTTTGGCAACCAGGCTGATCAGAAATTAAAAATTAATGATGTACTTTTGGTATGATAAAACTTTCGTTTGACCAGATATTTTTTTGAAATTTCGAATATTATTAAAAGGACAAGGTGTAGAAAAAAATTCGATTTTCGATCCAGAAAAACAACTTTCACAATTTGTGATTGACAAAGGGATAAGCGTATAAAACTATGCAGACGAATATTTTTTGAGATTTGGTTTACACCGTTTCGTAAAATATAGTTAAAAATAGTTTCTTTAAATATAGTTAAATATATAGTTAAAAATAGTAAAAATAGTTAAAAATAGTTTCGAGAAAAAAACGGAAAGGAAAAAAGTACTACAGGGGTAACCCAAACAAACAATAATAAAATTCACACAAATTCGATATCTCGTAAACTATTGGAATGCGCCAAAAATCCCTTTAGAGCATGTCTTTATATATTAAATGGAACATCTGTGCAAAATTTCAGCCAAATCGGGTGTAACAGCTTTTCGGAAGTTCATCCGAAGTAACAAAACCTACCATAAGTCTTAAAAAAGGTAAAGAAATCTTTCCTTTAAAAAAAAAATCATGAAAAACAGCAACTTTTTTCCACGTCAATATGTTACCACGGAGCTGAATTTTTTTCTGGACCTTTATAACCTCTTTGCTGATCATCCTGTGCAGTTTGAATACGATGCACAGTACCGTTTTTTAGAAACAAAAATCGGCAACGCGACGTATTTTGTGGGCTGATTACATTAAGTTTATGGAAAACTCCCGATAATTTTTCAGTACATTATTAATATCTGCTAAGTGAATGTTACGACGGAACTGAAAAAATTGACACGGTTCGACTAATTATCGGACTAACCCTTGGTACCGTGAAAATGCGGATTAAAATTATTAATGTTTTTAATAGCGAATTTGTGCGAAAATCAAGCACACCAAATATTAGACTGTGCAATCACGGCAACGTCGTAGACGGCACCAATGCTACCTATCTCATCGGTATTCCGTGATTATGCCCAAGAAACTCAAAACACTCGGTCAGGATAATTAACAACGAATATTATTGGTACTTGTTCACTCAATTAGTAATAATTACTTAATATTAATTAGACAAGTATGTTCAGAAATTATACATTTCTAGACATTTCTAGGCAAGGACAAAATAACGCAAATTTTTTTTCGTACATGACATTTTTTTTCGAATATAGGAAAATCATTAAAGTTTTTTAATTCTTCGAGATTATCGACAGCGTTAGTACACACTTTTTCTTTCCCGGGGATTTTTTTTACTCGGAGCGATATTGAGGTTACGAACGGGGTGCATGTGTCTCTAACTTCGCTACACTTCTGCCAACCTGGGCATTATGATGTACCACGATTTTCGACGTTGCCAATTCGATTCACGTTAATTGAGCGAGAAAGAGTGATTCAAAATAATTATGCAAAGTAATGAAAACACTTCAGAGGTTAGGCTGTAGCCTAACGGGTAGAAAAACGGTAGAATTTAACAATTTTTTTCGTATGAAAAAGTGATTCACTCATAAAATGAATTACAAATCTATTTAGTATGAATATCAAGCTGTTAGAAAATATATATATTTTGATTTCGATGTACAAAACCGCCGACTACTCGAAACTTCTCGAAACAGCTTTCTTCCCACTGGCGTGACAAATAACTTGAACAATTTTCACTCGATTTACTTTAAATTTAAATGTTATGTTCCTAATTGCATTTCGCAGAGCAGTACGTACGGAATTTCTGATTAATCGAAAACTTTTCATTTCATGAGCAGTTTATGGGCAGTTATAACGAAATTTTTCACTGAAAACTCATTTCTTAAGTTTAAATACCTACAATTTTTTAATAAAACAATATTTTTAAAATTCCGTACGCACTTCTATAGGTATTCTGATGTAGATTGAGGAGAATTTTTGTTCTTTGTTCCAGGTAAAAAATTGTGGATGCTAAATGTCACGCCGCGGAGCGCCTAAAAAAGATAACAAAAGAAAATATTAGTAGTCGACCATTTTGTACATCGAAAAAAAAACATATACATATTTTCTAACAGTTTCATATTCATACTAAATAAATGTGCAATTGATGTATGAGTGAATCACTTTTTCACACGAAAAAAAATGGTTAAATTTGTACATGATTTTATACCCGTTACTGTGGCCTCACCCCTTAATGTAATCACCGAATGTTCAAAAATGCATTTTTTTACAAATAGATGTAGAAAAATAGTTCGTAAATGTACGTTTAATGTGACGATTATTTGAAAGCCAACAGTTGGTAACAGTCAATCGGCTCCGTGCATAAGCATAGGGCGCTCCCCTCATACTTCAGTCCCGACGGTTAAACCCCATAACATCCTTAAGGGGCCAGTCCACTTTGGAGCCACGAAAAAAGGCTACTTTCGCGATTTTTAAAAGGATTTTATAAAAGATATGAATATAAAAGTTGTTGGGCTTGATAAATCAAGTCTTGAAATAAATTTAAAAAAAATTAATTCATTTTTATTCATTTTTAAGCACAAAAACTATAGTTTATCGTAACGCCTCAAAAATAGGTGGGCTAGGTGGCTCCATCACAACTCGGCAACGGCTTGTCTGAAACAAAAAAATCAAAGTCCATTAGATTCAGTGTGACACCAGCTACAAAATGACCCGCGGATATAAAGTTTTATCAAAAATTGAAAATATGGCAGATGAAAAATGAAAAAAGTAAAAAAACGCGTTTTTCCGCAAAAAAAGAGCAAAAATCAAAAATTTTAAAACCATCGATGGTCATCTTGTTGCGAATCGTGTTCACAATATGTGGTTCAAATTGCAAGAGAATCGGTTTATTAGTTTCAGAGATACGATGGAGCTAGATTTTGAAAACGTTGTTTCGAGAAAAACGCGTTTGAAGTTTATACTATGATCGGCCGAGCGCTATACGCTCAGGTAGACGAAATGAGGTCCTGACGTTCAGGTAAAAAAAAAGAATTAAAGAGCTCCCATTTTCATAAAATTTTGACACAATATTTCTGAATGTATGTACTTTCGAAAACAGTATAAAAAAAATCGATTTTTTGAAATTTTCAAAGTGGGCTAGTCCCTTAACGATTATTCAATCCTAAAAATCACCTTCAATGCAGCGCTCTAGACATGAATATTTCCTTCGCATTTCTTTTTTTTTCGTTTAAAGAGAGATATACACCTAGATGGTCGAGGTCGAGGATTTAGAAGCTATGAATATTGCGTCGACCGTAGAAGACCTACACTATGGGCCTGGTATCGATGATTCCATGTAAGTTGACAAATTTCGTGATTTATTCATTCCCAAATTTTCAAACGCGTTTTTCTCAAAACCACGTTTTTCAAATCGGTACCCAAAACTTCTCGAAAACTAATGAACCGATTGCCTTGAGGTTTTTTGTGGGTATTCTATACACCATTATCTAGTACTGGTCATAGGATTTTTTTGCCGTTACTTAGTTTTTGTTTCATAGGCAAAATAATAAGTAATTTTTGGTCCAAAAATCACTATTTATGTGCAAACGTCCGCCATTTTGTCATAAATCGATATTTTCAAAGTCGGCTATGACAAGTACTAGATTATAGTATCTAATTTAATAATCTTTTTAGTTTTTTGTCAGCTGATTTTTGAAGAAACGCAAGTGGGTACCGTATACGGAGATTTTTTTACAACGCTCCAAGGATCATACAATATCTTTGTATATTTTTGATATTTTTCAATAAAGAAAATCAAACATATTTTTGAATGTATATACTTTTAGATAATTAAAACCCCAATCCGAAATTTTTAACATTTTTTTTTGAAAAAATTCACAAAAATAACCTTTGCTTCGGGCTCCTAGGTGTATATCTCCCCTTAAGGGGTTACCCCCACTTGCGATTTAAAAAAAATCGATTTTTTTTATTGCATTTTTTTGAAGTGCAATTTGAAGTGCAGTTTTCTCTTATGCCCGGAATAGATGACTCTATGTAAGTTTACAAAAAAAAAAAATTTCTTCGTGTAAACTGAAATTGAAACTTTAAACGCGTTTTTCTCAAAATGGCATTTCTGAAATCGGTGACCAAGATTACTCGAACACTAATGAACCGATCTTCTTGAAATTTTGCAGCCTTATTTAATACATAAAAATGTAGTCTTTAATCGTTCGATTTTTTTTTCGAAAAAGAAATGGCCGTTTTATAGCCAAAAAACGGCCGTTTTTTTCGTTAAAATCGAACCATTAACTTTGACCGTCCGCCATTTTGTGAAAAATGAATATTTTTTAAAATCCTTCGATTAAAGACTAGTTTATACTTATATTTGACTAAATCCATCCGCATTTTTTTTTCAGATGATCCACTTCGCCGCAATGTTGGTCACCGCAAACCGTGTATATAAAAACATTATTTCATTGACGGCCATTTGCCACTAAACAATGTAATATTTTTCAATAAAAAAATTACTGAAAGTTCTTCAAGATGTGTTCTTTAAGATGGTATATTGATCGATTAAAAAAGTTTTGTAGTTTTCTTTAAAAAAATTCATGAAAAAGGCCTTTTTTGCGTTACAAGTGGGGGTAACGCCTTAATATATTGATGAAAATAGAAAGTGGAAAAACAATCGCGGACCTCTCTCTCTCTCTCTCTCTCTCTCTCTCTCTCTCTTCCCGGCTTGATCAAGCCGCGCTCCCGTTCGGCTGCGCAGCACCAGCAGCAGCTCGAAGAAAGACGTCGCACAGTAGGAGAAAAGCCCAAAAACCTGGCCAAAACCCCAAAAAATAAATTTTCGAAATAGGGTCAGTTGAGTAGTCATTCAGGTAGAGGACTAGTAACTGCATTCTATTGTGGAAGGGAAAGCCCTTTAAGTGTATACCTGCGCCGCAGCGTCAGTTGGCAGTTAGTGTTCGTGAAGAGTGTACGTGTCACGCGCTGAACAGACGAAAATAACGCTGACTTCAAAAACCCATAACTTTAAAGTGACGGGTTTAATTTCAATTCTGCAACATGGATACGACTTCTGGAGGTATGTAGAACATGTTTTTACATCGGTTGAATCTAAAGTTTATGTATAAATGATTGAAATGTAGTATAGCCTTCGGCATAAATAAAATTGAATAATTTTGAAAACTTATATTTTCAACGGTCCGAAAAGTTATATATTTTGTCACATTTTGCAAAGCTCCTAGTCTCGGCCTTTAGTTTAATGTATAAGCTTTCGAAATTTACAAGAGTTACCTGCGGAAAACGTGCGTCTTGTCCGTTATGATTTTTTTCGCATCGTGCGGTAGCCGAGCGTGCACGCGGCACTATTGAGCAGCCTCTGCGCCTCTACCTGAGAATGGGTGAAGTAGCATCATAACGGACAAGACGGCTGTTATACGCTTGAAATAAATTATTTTAATATATATGTATGTGTATATATATATATATATAAATTTTCTGTGATTTAATTATGATATATACGTATGCATATATATATATATACATATTAAAATCAACCACGTAAAAATTTCTTAAATATGAATGAAATGTTATAACATTCAAATAAAATATTTGAATATATATATATTATATAGTAAGCAAAGCTTTCTTTTAACCAAATCCATGTCAATATTTTCTGTCTAATTTTCTTAAAATTATTTCAATTATTGCGGTTATTTATTTGGTAAAATAATGTACATTGTTCAAGTTTTTGTATTAATTGAAAATTTTATCTTTTCCTTTAACACCAATTTTCTACAATTTTATGTCTTTATTACAGGATCCGGTTACAAAGAATTGGTGCTGACAAGGAAAGAAGTATTTCTGATAATCAGCGAGCATTTATCCGATAAATTCGCTTCCTTGATCGAATTTATGGTAGAAAAAATTTCCAAGGACACCGGACGTACAGTTGTAGTGCCTGAGGACTCGAAACAGACTTTTTCGATACTCTTCAATCAAATGAGAACGAGGTGGCAACAAGCTCACAGAAAATCCTGTGTATTTTTCAAGAATAACGGTGAATGGCTTAGCAAGCAGGTATGTTTTGCCGCACCTACAGACACTGTAGTAACAAGCCCGGGTAATACGGGCGGCCGCCCGTCCCTTGAGTTTACAATGTCCAGTGAAAGATCTAAACGAAGGAAGACCCAAGATATTCGTACATCGTTCAACTCGGTCGAGTTAGCATACGCTACTCAGATGAGCCTTCGCTCTTCAGGACAATCCGACGCCGCAAAAGTTATTAAGGACGTAACAATGACGAGTCCTTTAAGAGCTCCCAAGTATCGTAAAGCTTACTCAGCAACGGATGAAATTACTTTATCCGAAGAGGCTGCACTTTCCGCTATGATTGAATATAAATTCTCCAAGAGTACTTACCAGGGAATGAGAAGATTAGGGAAGGAAAATAACTGTAAGCTATATCCGTCTTACGAAAAAGTGATGAAAGCAAAAAAGCGTTGTTATCCACCACGTGATGCAATCAGGATTACAGAGAGTAGTGCAGAAGTCCAACTACAGGCACTATTAGATCATACAGTTGAACGTATTTTACTCGTCCAAAATGTACTCATTCAAAGATTGACTCCAGATAATGTTCGTAAAATGGACTTGATTTGCAAGTGGGGTTGCGATGGAAGTTCTGGGCAAAGTGAATATAAGCAGACGTTCAGTGATGACAGCAAATCTGATGCGCATGTATTCTTTACTTCAGTCGTGCCATTACAACTCGTGTGTTATGATCAACAATCGAAGGAAGAAATAGTTGTTTGGAAGAACCCCAGACCCTCGTCTCCACGATTTTGTAGACCGCTTAGACTACTGTTTCTACGCGAAGACACAGAGTCAACACTTAATGAAGTCCAAATTGTTGAAGAACAAATAAAGTCACTTCGTCCATTCGAAAGTGTAATAGATGGAAAAGAAATCTCCGTAATGTACAAGTTGTTGTTCACCATGATAGATGGTAAAGTTTGCAACGCTGTATCATTGACGAAATCTGCTCAACGGTGCTATGTGTGTGGAGCAACCAGCAAAGATTTTAATGCCATCGACACTGTATTGCAAAGGGAAATCAATGAAACAAATTTGAAGTTCGGATTGTCGACGCTGCATGCGTGGATACGGTGCTTCGAGTATTGCTTACACGTGTCTTACAAACTCGGCATTAAAAAATGGCAAGCTCGAAGTGCCGAAGAAAAAAAAATTACCCAGGAACGCAAGAGGGCCATTCAAGAAGGATTCAAGAAGCAATTGGGTCTAAATATCGATCGCCCAAAGCCTGGATACGGCAGCAGCAATGATGGCAACACAGCTCGGCGATTCTTTGAAAATTCGACGGTTTCCGCTGCGATAACGGGGGTCAACGAAGAAGTTATTAAACGCTTGTACGTAATCCTACAAGTTATATCGTGTGGCCACGAGATAAACTGTGAAAGATTTGAACAGTATGCTATTGAAACGGCAAGAAAGACCGTTGCATTATACCCTTGGTACTCCATGCCTACTTCGGTGCACAAACTATTAATTCATGGTCCAGTGATAATAACTCATGCTCTATTACCAATCGGCCAATTATCCGAAGATGCTCAGGAAGCTCGAAACAAAGACATCAAACGATATCGAGAAGATTTTGCGCGAAAAAGTTCCAGGGTTAAAACTATGGAAGATGTTTTTCATCGGCTCTTAGTTACTTCTGATCCGTACATTTCAAGTGTCAGAAGACTACCACAGAAGAAACTGAAGAGTTTGTCGCCGGAAGCTGTAGCGATGTTGATCGCTCCTAAAGTGACTGCTGCAGCAGACGAATTTTGCGCCGAGATTGAAGCCGTGCCGGGAGTTGTAATAGATACAAACTCGGATAATGATTCTGACTCCGACTCCGACTCCGATTACGATTTTGATTAAGAATAAAATTTTCTATTTTTGAAACGTTCCGTATGTATTTTGGAAATAAAAATAATAATTGCGTAGAATACACTGTTCACGTTTATTTTATTATGATGATTTTTTTAAATATATTAATTTATCTATTTAGCAGGATACTCGGCCATTTTGTTTATAACAATTTGCTGTAAGCTCTTTGTTGCAAGTTATAAACAATAGATATCGGATTGGTAATCAGCGACCTTGAAAACCCGTATATACCAATTTTTGTCAACATCTGGTAACTTTTTAACGTTCATGTCGGCCATATTGGATCGGCCATTTTTTTTACAATAATTTGGCTTGCGGATTCGTAATCAGCGACCTTGAAAACCCGTAAATACCAATTTTTGTCGACATCTGGCAACTTTTTAACATTCATGTCAGCCATATTGGATCGGCCATTTTGTTTACGATAATTTGGCTTTCAGATTCGTAATCAGCGACCTTGAAAACCCCTGTAAGCCAATTTTCATTCCCGTCAAAGGTCATTTGAGGTTTTGGCCAGGTTTTTGGGCTTTTCTCCTACTGTGCAGCAGCAGCTCGAAGAAAGACGTCGGCGTTAGATGTTACATGAGACAGCTCATCGGCACCTGCGACGGCTCCTCGGAGCCTTCTTGCGACGACGGCCGCACGCAGCGCGTGACGCGCGCCGCGATCAGATTTTATACGGAAAGCATATACAGGAGAACGAATAAAAGGGGATGGGCCTCATTTCCAAGTGACGCGACGAACAAAGAGAATCCTTCACACCCCCGCGCGTTTCGAGACTCCCGACCCAATATCATAATCCGACGTGACGTTCGACGAAATATCGAAACGTTCGAAATTTTGAGGTGGCGGGTAGAGTCAGGCATCGCGGAAAAAATAAGGTGCGAAAGGGAAAATGGAATGAGCGCAAATGACGACAAAAGTTTTCGCAGGATCGAGTTTATAAACGACGAAAATTGCTCGTCAGAAATGGGGGGGGGGGGGGGTCGAAATTACCCCGCCCACGAACGCTCAGATTAGTTCGAAAGGGCCAAAAACTTTTCGAACCGCGCTTCTGCAAACTGCCAATTCACGCTCCTGGCTTTAGCTTTTATAGTTTGAGGACCTTTCGGGCGTGCACTAATTCGCGAACTCGACCGTCGGCTATAAGTGCATCATTTCAACCAAAAGTCACCGCATATCGCGGTTGCGAACGTTTCAAATCGAAAGGATCATGCGTTCCGCGCGAACGCGTCGAATTAGCTTTCCCCGTCGTTGCGAACGATTTGTTACAAGCTTTTATTCAACTTGACTTTCTGTGAGATGGAAACGGAAAATCAATATTTCACCCACTTCCCGAGTACTTAGAGCTCTGAAATTTTTCAAGAAGCATCTAAAAGGTGACAATGCATTATTTAAGGGGTCTTCTCACTTCAGACGCTTAAAAAAGGCTGTTTTCATGATTTTTTTTAAAAGGTTTATATTATGGATATTGATATAAAAGTTGTTACACTTAATAAATACACTTTCGGAATACATTTAAAAAAATGTTTAATGTGTTTCATACATAACATTTTTTTAAATGTATTTATGTAACGTAAACAAACGTTAAACGCGTTTTTCTCGAAACAACGTTTTTCGACGGCTTGTTGATAAAATCTTCGAAACTACTGAACCGATCCGTATGAAATTTTAACCACATATTCTTCACTATAGCTATAGCGCATATCAAGGATTTTTTAAATTTTGATGATTACTATTTTTTTTGCCAAAAACGGTGAAAAAAATACGCTTGTTTTGATTTTTCAAAAAATGTCCGCCATTTTGTTATTTTTGCATATATAAAAAATCGTTTGATATGCGCTATAGCCATTAAGGCGGTCCTCTAGTTTCTCGGGTCGAAGAAATCGATTTTTTTTTCATAAATCACATCTACAACATGTGTAGAAAATGTGTGGCAAAGGATTTTTCGATATTCGAAGTGGTTCACAAGTTACGGCCCTGGAACAGAGCAGGTATACGGAGCAGGTATACTTTCAAACGCGTTTTTCTCGAAACACCATTTTTCGAAACGCTGACCACGATATTTCAGAAACTACTGCACCGATCTTGTTCAAATTTATACAGCATCTTTAATATGTTATAAGCCAGCGATTGAACTAGGATTATCATGATTGCTTCGATGGTTTTTTTTGTACGAGCGAAAAACTTAAGAAACAATGAGTAAAAAATAGAATGTAATTTTCAAAAGTGTATAAAAAAGTCAATTTTTGTAATTTAGAATTCACTCTAGTTCAATCGCTAGTCTTAAATATGAAGATCAAAATGCCGTTTGGTTTTTTGATTTCAGATAAGCAGAACAGCCGCAATCTTGGTCACCGTCAAGCACCTCTTTTACTTGATGTCTTCCTGTCGGCCACTATAACGTTTATTCTATTATATATTGTGACTTCAAAAAATTTGTAAAGCTTATTTAAATGTTAATAAAGATTATGCAAAAACCATGAGATTGATTATTTCGATGCTTTGCCCGTAAAAAATTATTGACAAAGCCGTAAAAAACAGCCGAGAAACTAGAGGATCGCGTTAACATACTGAATGTAAAACCGTTTGATTTTTTTTTGTTTCGGATGATCCATCTCCGAAATTTCATCAACAGCGCACACCTACCATTTTTTAGGAAATTTTTTTTAACTACCATTTTCATCTAAAAATAGTGACTTAAATGAACAATTTTTTTTTAATGTATTGCAACAGTGTGTTTTTTAATTGTAACTACTTTTACATCAATATCAATAATATAAACCTATCAAAAAAATGCCTATCAAACCTATCAAACAATTTTTTTTTAATGTATTGCAACAGTGTGTTTTTTAATTGTAACTACTTTTACATCAATATCAATAATATAAACCTATCAAAAAAAAAATGCATGCAGGGCCGTTTTTAGCATCTAAGGAGGGAAGACCTCTTAAGGGAAAAAAAAGAAAAGATGCATAAAATTTTCAAATTCTCATAGAAAATTAGCGATATCTAATCATCCATATAAAATCTTATTAAGAGATACAAGCAAATTCGTAGTCGACCGTGTTTGTATTTGAAAAGTTTATATACAGCAATTTATTAGTCGTAGATAGCGGCACAAAAACACGAGAGCACCACTGACCCAGACAAGGACGCAGCGATATGTCTACTCCGCTCGCACACGCATCAACCCAAAATTGTCGAATTGTTTTTGTGCCGCCATTTTCAATGATAGGGGGTTGGACGTCGGATAACTTTATACGAATTTTATTATTCCAAACAACTTTTGTTTGAAACCTTTTTCGATCGGGTTATTAATTATCGAGATACGGCGATTTTTAAGTTTTCAACCCCTATTTCTTAGGGTTGGGGCGAGTTGAGGGGCAAAATTTTATTGCGGTTACTGGGTTATAGTACTGGGTTTTCGTCTCTTTTACTGGACTATATATATATATATATATATATATATATATAAACCCCGAGAGCCGCTTCAATCTCTATACGATCTTAGGGCGCGAGAAATGGATTTGACTTTTCTACGCGGACACAATTTTTTACCTAGAACAAAAAACAAAAATTCTCGTCAACCTACATTAGAATACCTAGAGAAGGACGTACGGAATTTAAAAAATATTGCTTTATTCAAAAGTTTTACGTATTTGAACTTAAGAAATGAATTTTCAGTGAAAAATTTCGTTTCAACTGCTCATAAACTGATCATAAAATGAAAATTTTTCGATTAATCAGAAATTCAGTACGTACTTCTCTGCGAAATGCAATTAGGAACATAACTTAAAAATTTGAAGTAAATCGTGTGAAAAGTATTGAAATTATTTGTCACGCCAATTGGAAAAAGCTGTTTCGAGAAGTTTCGAGTAGTCGGCCATTTTGTACATCGAAAAAAAATATATATACATTTTCTAACAGCTTGATATTCATACTAAATAGATGTGTAATTAATTTTATGAGTGAATCACTTTTTCATACGAAAAAAAATGGTTAAATTCGCACATGATTTTATACCCGTTATTTTGGCCGAAGGCCTTAATGAATTCGAAGGAAAGACTTGCACTAAGATTACTCGTACGCAGATCGGAATTAAGAGTTGATAAAAGAACTTGATTCGAAGTTGGTTGACGGAAGACTGAGCTGAATACGATGGATGTTGTCGGGAGACTGACTTCAGGAAGAAAGTCTTTCTGAGATGAAAATTACGAGGGGTTCAATAGGGGGAGAAGGAACCTTAGGGAGAGTGCAGATTTGGTCATCTAATTCTTCAGGGTCTGGTCCATTGATCGTGAAGATATCAGTTGATTAGCGTGATTGGTCGCGGTACGGTGTGCGAATAGTTCACAGATTCGTTAGTCACGTGCGCGGCCTTATTCCAGGGCATCGGTTCTGATTATTATGCGTATGAAAAGAACGAGACCTTTGTCATGTGCTTCGGCGAAAAAAGCGCATGGGATATAGAGTTCGATATCTGAGAAATAAGCGTGCGCGTGGTTTGCGTTATGCCAATTTATGGACGTGGTGACTTCTCATATGAAGAAGTTACATACCGGGCTACACTGAGAAAAAAAATCATTGATCCAATATCATTGGTGTGATTGGATAAAATTTCGTTGATTTAATTGTAAAATTGTCGGTGTAAATAATCGGATTTATTAGTCCAAACAAAACGCTATTGACTTCAATGACATTATAAAATTGAGTTTTTTTCATTCAAAAGATATATTGTTAGCCGAGAACAATATATTATTGAAACTATCTAAAAAATTATCGCGAACAAATTATATAGTTTTGAATGCAATTTCTGCAACGAACGAAAAAAGCGTTTCAATTCATAACACGAATATTGTTGATTCGAGTACACAAGAAAAATTGAATTTCGCTCGTTTGATTCAAATAAAATTTCTATTGAGTAAATATGTTATTTTATTGTTTCCACCATGTCCGATGTTGATTTTTAAGGGCGTTATTCGTTAAAATATTAATATTTTATTTTGATCGAAAATTATTGAGCAAATGTCTGAATTGGTTAAAAAATTATGCGAAAGTAAAATTTGTTTCTGGCACAATTGGTTGATAAAATTCAACCAAATCATAGCCGAGCACCACCGAAATTATAGGTGTGAAGAAACCCGTAGTTCTCGGAGTAACCGCTAGAAGCCGCACGCGCGCTCGTTTCTCGTAAGCGTAGCGCGAACCGAAAATCTCCACGGAAAAAAAATCCTGTAAATTTTGATGGAAATCCCATCAAAATGTACTGTGTCTCGCGTCAATAGCGCCTCTCGGTACAAAATCTTCGATATTTGCTACGTGAAACTCTAAAAAGTGCACGCCGCGTTTCACACAAAGAACTGTAGGGCTATTGAGTTTATGCTAAGCGATCGATAAATTTTCGCAGTGTGAAACTCTGAACAGTAGATGAACCGACTCACGACTTTTTATAATGTGGACCTGTGAAGAGTAGAACCACCTCACGAATTTTTACAATGTGAAACTGTAAACAGTAGATGGACCGACTCACGAATTTTGACAATGTGAAACTGTAAACACTAGACGGACCGACTTGCGAATTTTTACTATGTGAAACTGTTAAAAGTAAACGAGCGGACCCACGAATTTTTACATTTAAAAATGTTATAAAATGAATGACTTCATTGACAAATTTTTACACTGTGAAATAGCAAATAATGCAGATAGTGAATAGTTTTATGTACATCAAGCATCATTATACGTGAAAGCGAGATAGAAAAGTACAAATACAATACTCACTTCGTTTTTTCGACCTCTTTTCAGCAGCAACAAATCTTTCATGGCACTTTTTCTTCACTAACAGTTCGTCCTCGTTCACTGTGTGTGTGTCTGTTTTCACATTGATTATAAATAATTGTCGTTTCTCAAAGACACTGCGCAAAACTTTACGCCACGAGATCCAAAAGAGCACTGAGTAGATGTCGAGACTGAGGGTGACCACGCGATAGAATTTTTCTTTGTTTGGGTTGACGCGGTCACGCGTTTACAGTACACATTGTAAAAATTCGAGATACTCGCGGTGTACCGCGCAATGTCGGCTGTAACTTCCACTGAGCGCTATGATTTTTTTTTCATGTATCACCCTAATAAATTTAAATATCCGTATCAGTATTCAACAACTCGTTATGAAAATGTGCTTTGCCCGATTTTTTAAAAAATGACAATGGACTCTGTAAAAATTAAATCTGTACGTATTTAATAATACCGAGCACGATACAATTTGCAAGGTGTACACTGCAGTTTTTAATTTAAACTCACACCACATTTTTCAGAAGTCAATACCAAATTTCAATAGAATTTAATCTCATTTTTAATATTTGCTTGTTGAAGAATTTTATGGTTCAAATCAGTGATTACCAGTCTAATCTCACTTTTTTTTTAAGGTACTCCGTATATTTTACGCATTGAGTACCGCGATATCTTATATTTAATTTGTAAATTCGACAGTTTACTTTATCGCGGTGATCATTATTATTTTTTTACAGTTTAATTCTGCATTTCCATCGGTTCGAATAGTAAAAAAGCACGTCTGATCCATTATTTTTTCCTAAAAGTGCTGTAACATGATTGGTTTACAGTGTGAAACTGCATTATGTTCATCTTTCTTCGATAATTTGTAAACACCAACTATTAATTTTGACGAATCGTTTTTTTCCGTGTACTTAAACGCCGGAGAAACTCTAAAGAGTATCGCTTCTTGGCCTGTGGCTAAGATCAAAGCGTAGTATCTGTTTTTATCAGTTGAATATCTGACGTTCTCTCCATGGATATTCCATTGGATATCTGATATTCTCTCCAATATTATCGTGGATGATCATTCTAATGCTCACTTTTTATTTAAGACTTAAAACAAATTTGAAAACTTACGTCCCACGGCATATTCGTTTCGATGTAGTACAGAAATAATTAATTCTATTGATGAGATTTTTGTACGAAATAAAAAATGTTTGTAGCAACAGCTTAATTATTTCATTTAGATTTCAATAGAATATAATTTTATTTAAAGGATAATGTAGATATTCAGAGAACAGAATTTTCAAATAAAATAATATGTTATTTAAATCAATCATATTTTCCAATATTTTACAGTATTGTAATGATCTCATATATCGGTGGCACTCCGCAGCAGCCCATTTATTTGGATCAACCGATATATGTTTTTATTCAATTGATTTTTTTTCTCAGTGTACGCGAAGAGACCGGATGTATTTTTCATTCGGAGTTGGGCTTTCTTGAGCGTGCAGGCTTCACTTTGTCCCCATGCAGATGAGCCTGCGTAAGGTTTTTAGAGTCTGTTGATCGAGTCACTGGTTGATTTTTCGTTCGGCAGCTCTTCGTGGAATATGCGCCTGAGATCCTGTTATTGTTAAAAGCCAATGCGATAGAAAAAGTCGATGACTGACGGTGCTGCTATCTCGCATATATTGCTGTCGTTTGAATATGCGTGCGGAACGTACGCACGTTCCTTTTTATGCTGTTACGCGTCTTGTTCTTAGATTTATACATATAATAAACTTACGACGGCAAATGAGGATACTGGGAATAACCGAGAAAAGACACCTCCTGCACATTCGCTGGGATGTAACACTTTCGCGATCTTCCACGCGTGAGAAGTTTTCCACGATGAAAAATTGTGCTTCCCGCTGACAATGCTCATAATTAAATCGTTTTCCAAAGATTTGGTACGAGAAAAAAAAATCAAGCGTTGTTCCTCCGAAGAGCCCTGTTTTTGGTCAACATTTACCCAATTTTTTATTAAGGCTGGATATACATTTACAACGATAAAAAAATCGATTAGTTTTTTTTTCTTCTTTAAACGATAGAACTATATATGGAGAATATTTTCCCAAAGTTCCAAAGCGAAATTCGAAAAACTTCAAACGTTACAGCCCGTCAACGATGTGCCTCACCGCTCGGATTCGGAGCGGGCGTGAACTTCAAACGCGTTTTTCTCAAAACTGCATTATCGAAATTGGCGTGCAGGATTACTCAAAAACTATCAAGCCGATTGAGTTGAAACTTGGTAGAAATATTGATAACATTGGTACGTTCTACTCGACGAAAATTGTTTTTGAAAAATTGAAAAAAAAACGACTTTTTTAATCCACATTTTACAGAAATGTTGCGTGAAATGTTGATTTTTTTTTGTAAATACGTGCCAATTTCTCAAAATTGCATTTTCTTCCTTTTAATTACCGTCACATAGAAAGTATACATGTTCCAACTGAAAAAAATGTTTGAACTTTTTTGCAAATCAAAGTCTAGGGGAAACTAGACAGGACCCCAATTCGCAACTCCCGCGGCGACCTTGCTGTAACACTCTGCCACAGTTCCGCCATTTCGATAATAAATGAATTTATTTAAAAAAATTGATTCGTATACTTAAATATACTATTAAAGTATACCTAAAGTTTGATGAATGTAGAATAATTATTTCCTAGTTTAAAAAATCCCTCAATATTGCTTTATTTTCTTCCTGTCTAAATGTATATCCCGCCTGAATCAGAATATTTGACCTCGGGAATTTTCGGCAACGTTTCTTCGCAGCCGGCGACTTGTGTGTGGCGTCGGCGACAAAGAAGTTGTCGTGGTGAAAATCGAGGCACAGAAACTGAAATGTGCGGAAAAAGCGTTAGAGGGAGAGAGAGAGAGAAAGAGAGAGAGAGAGAGAGAGAGAGAGAGAGAGAGAGAGAGAGAGAGAGAGAGAGAGAGAGAGAAATGTGGGAGACGGATTTTACATCGACTTTAAGTGCAACCATTAAGATTTCACCACCTTGACAGCCTTTTTTCGTATCTCTCTGTAATGTTGTATATGTGAGAGAGAAACACATAGAGCAAGAGAGAGAGAGAGAGAGAGAGAGAGAGAGAGAGAGAGAGAGAGAGAGAGAGAGAGAGAGAGAGAGAGAGAGAGAGAGAGAGACTATTCTAGTGGAAAGAACAGTACATAGCGCAAGCTCTCCAGCACTTGTTCCTCTTTTATTCGCTCTTAAAGACCGCAACGTCTCGAGGGGGATGGCGCAAAAGACGGTAGAAAAGGTAGAAAAGACGTACAACCTCCCCGTTGCTCCGAGTACAGACCGTTTGAGATTGCTGCGGGCTCGGTAGAAGGATGAGGAAGACTCTGAACGCGCAGCTCGACAAACTCTGGGGTATATTCGTGTTCTCTCTCTCTCTCTCTCTCTCTCTCTCTCTCTCTCTCTCTCTCTCTCTCTCTCTCGTGTTTTTTTACATCCCTCGCATTTATTATCCCTGGCGGTGTGCAATGGCCACCATCGCGGACTCACTTCCTCCAAGTGAAGTTACCTCGCGGCGTTAGTCGTGCAAAAAGGATATTTTAAAAAAAGGAAAAAAAAAACAATCAACAAAAATGGATCTTTTGGTTTAGCCGGAAATGCAACCCGTAGATACACGATGGATACAAAACGAAAGAGTTCGTCTTTCTCTCTCTCTCTCGCTCTCTCTCTCCCTCGCCCCCCCCCTCTCTCTCTCTCTCTCACACACACACACACACACACACACACACACACACACACACACACACACACACACACACACACACACACACACACACACACACACACACACACACACACACTCTTTGCTTTTCCGTCCATTTTTTTAAGCCTTCGTCACAGCTCTACTCTCGTCCTTTTGTTTCCTTTATCGATCATTCGCTTGTGTCATCAAAGACGTGTTAAGGTGGGGTCCCACGGCCTGTAATATCAGAGGCCGCGCCAGGTCTTGGCACACCTGCCGAGGCCTGAGCGAACGATCGCGCCCCACGCCGAGTAATTCCCCCGGCGTGTGTCGGCCCGAATCGGCCTGTCGTTTTCGCCATTCCAACACGCCAAGTGATACGGACCGCATGGCTGCGTGTGCAGCCGCCGTAATTTTAGTAGTTCTCGGTTTATATACGTCATCCAAAAATGTTGCCATAATGTTGTAGAATGACCATTCCGGTTTATAACTATCTTCGGTGCCACTACTCGTTTTCATAGAATTCTTGATTTTCCGTTTTAATTTCCTGTATGTCGACGCCAAGTTCTCTTTTTTCTTTTTTAATTTCGCGATAGGTATTGTTCCATCTTTTAAGGGGTACTCCCAATTGCGATTTTGAAAAAATCGATTTTTTTTTATTGCATTTTTTTTTAAGTATTAGTATCCGGGCCCATACTTCTGTATGGGCCCGGAATAGATGACTCTATGTAAGTTTACAAAAAAAATATTTTCTTCGTGTAAACTGAAATTGAAACTTTAAACGCGTTTTTCTCAAAATGGCATTTCTGAAGTCGGTGACCAAGATTACTCGAACACTAATGAACCGATCTTCTTGAAATTTTGCAGGCTTATTTAATACATAAAAATGTAGTCTTTAATCGTACGATTTTTTTTCGCAAAGAAATGGCCGTTTTATAGCCAAAAAAACGGCCGTTTTTTTCGTTAAAATCGAACCATTAACTTTGACTGTCCGCCATTTTGTGAAAAATGAATATTTTTTAAAATCCTTCGATTAAAGACTAGTTTATACTTATATTTGACTAAATCCATCCGCATTTTTTTTTCAGATGATCCACTTCGCCGCAATGTTGGTCACCGCAAACCGTGTATATAAAAACATTATTTCATTGACGGCCATTTGCCACTAAACAATGTAATATTTTTCAATAATAAAATTACTGAAAGTTCTTCAAGATGTGTTCTTTAAGATGGTATATTGATCGATTAAAAAAGTTTTGTAGTTTTCTTTAAAAAAATTCATGAAAAAGGCCTTTTTTGCGCTACAAGTGGGGGTAACGCCATAAATTACTTTTTATCCGCAACCACGCATCATGGACATGGTTCTTATTTTTATTTTGGCGCAACGAGCTATTCCAAAGCGCTTGTTTATTTTCGTGAAGATTTCAAAACGCGAATGTTAGTTCGTTCGTCCACTCTATCGTACGGCCGCAGACGAAATGAACGAGAACCGATGCGCCCGTGCAGGCCACGATAGGTCCATCGCGCCGCGCCACGCCGCGCCATTGAACTTACCAACTCCCGATGGATAAGAAGGCTGTGGGACCCTACCTTTACACCCTAATTTATTTTTTTCTTGAAATACTGCTGTAGTGGATTTTCCATCGCTTTGAATCAGAAGAATATTGGTTTTTGTTTCATTCAGATCGCTAGACGGCTTGTGGGTGAAACTGAAAAATCACCCTCGACCCACCTTTCTGTGAGGGGTGGTTTACCCCCTTACAACCATTTTACCGCCGATAAAGAAAATACGTCTCTAATAGTTTTCATTGCTCCGTCACATAAATTAACTTCAACAAGATCGAAGACGGACACTTAACGCGCTACATCCACCTAGGTGGATAAAAAAATTGCATTTTCCAAAAATATTTTTATTCGATAGTATCGCCTTTTAGCTATATTCCACGAAACTCCATTGAAATATTCCGAAAATTGAATGAGCTACAGCTTCTAACAGTCGGCCGGGCGAGCTGTAGCAGGACCATCGTCAAACTTTAAGGGGCCAGTCCACTTTGAAAATTTCAAAAAATCGAAAGCAAGCAAGGCTTGAAGAAATCGACTATGATGAGCAAGCAGAAGGGATTTTGTACGGTGCAGCAATTGCCGATTGAGTTTAGGTAAGAGTTTTTCATAGCGTAAACTTCAAACGCTCCATCGTATCTCTAAAACTAATAAACCGATTCTCTTGAAATTTTAACCACATATTGTAAACATGATTCGCAACAAGATGACCCTCGACGGTTTAAATATTTTTATTTTTACTCTTTTTTTTGCAAAAAACTGCGGAAAAAACGCGTTTTTTTATACTTTTTTCGTTTTTCATCTGCCATTTTTTTATTTTTTGATAAAACTTTATATCCGAGGGTCATTTTGTAGCTAGTGTCATACTGAATCTAATGGACTTTGCCTTTTTTGTTTCAGACAAGCCGTCGCCGAGTTGTGATGGAGCTACCTAACCCATCTATTTTTGAGGCGTTACGTTAAACTATAGTTTTTGTACTTAGAAATTAATAAAAATGAATACATTTTATTAAATGTATTTCAAGACTTTATTCATCAAGCCCAACAACTTTTAAATTCAAATCGTTCATAAAATCCTCCAAAAAAAAATCGCGAAAATACCCTTTTTTCGTGGCTCCAAAGTGGACTTGCCCCTTAAAGGCGTTATTCCCGGAACACTGTTTTCAAAGTCGGTGGCCATGATATCTCGAGAACCAGTTGATGGATTGTTTCCAAATTTACAGCAGATACGATGAGAAAAATTTAAAGGTCCTTGACGATCTTACTTTTTAAAAATCGATCTTCATTTTTTAATAGTTATGTAAGAATTGCGACTTTTCTCATAGATTTTGCATACTCGAGTTTCAATTCGTTGCGACGTTAAAAAAAAGATTGTAAAAATCGAAAATCGTCAACAACTCGTATTCATTGTTAACTTAATTCGTTCGTTTGGTTTTTAGATTTCGACGGATCGTTTAAGCTGGAGAGTGTCCACCGTCAAACGTCGGGAAAAAATTTAATCTGCCGGCGGTCATGGTTTTGTTGTTTTTTTGTATTTGTTGGTGTTTTTTTTTTCAAAGGCTCGAAATATACAGTGGATAATAAAAGTATTTGTACATTTCACACGAAACTGTTGTTAATTTGGCTTTATTTGTTTGTTCATGTTTTTACGAGATTTTTGTAAGCAGACACCATGTATATTTAGGATAAGCTATCGAACACAGAAACTTAAGGCCTTAGGCCACTCTCGAGGCCGAAAAAATAGGCTTTTTGGGGATTTTTTTTTCAGAAAAATTACAAAATAAATCTAGATAAAAAAAAAGGGTGTTTATCATACATATCAGTGACTGTGTATAGTCATTTTTTTGAAGCGATTAATTTCAAAATGCCGGCTGTGCAGCGTTTATCTCAAAACTGCATTTTTGAAGTTGGCCGGAAACATAACTCAGACAATTTTCAACCGACTCACTTGAAATGTTACATATATCTTGAAAAATACATTTTCTATGGAAATATGTAGGATTCGTTCTATGTTGCATGGTTCATTTGTTATTAACAATTATCTGACATTTTTTTAAGTGAAAAATTTGCCTAAAAAGTCGTCAGATAATTGTTAATAACAAATGAACTATGCAATTGAAAAAAAAACATTTTTGGTAACAAACTAAACTTCGATAGCTCACAATTTTGTTATTCTTCAATTTTTCTTCTTGATTCTAGTTCAATACGCAATATTGTACAAAGTGACAATATGTTTGATTTTTGTGCTTCAGGTCACCTGTCCGGGACTTAGGACTTCCTCAAGCGAAGAATGTCATCGCCGGCGCATCGACATACGTGGCTCCTCCCACTCCCACCACCATGTTTTGTCAGACTTAAACAAATATTTTGATGTTCAATGAAGACCGCTTAGTCGACATACCAAATATCAACATTCTATATTTAATACTTTTCGCATAAAAAATTGCTGACAAATCCAACATTTTTTGGCCAATAAAGCATTTTATTTTTTCGGAGAATAATTTGAAAAAGACGACGTATAGAAATACTTTTTTTACCCACTGTGTGTACCTTTGTGTTGAAAAAATGCATCTTTTTCTTACCAACCGTTACCCAGAATAAATATTCGGAATTTTGCCATTTTTTTCAGGAATCTGGATAGATGTAACCCCTTAAGTGATGTTGCTTGTTAGTGTAGCTACGATTCAGCCGACATTTTGTATTTTTTCTATAATACGGTTTTTTTGTATACTTCAACACTTGTGAAATAAATCCTCCAACCCTTATTTAGATCGCTTATTTACTATTTTCAAAAAAAAATTCCCAGAAAAAGTCACATTTTTTTCAATTCCCTTTCCAGTCATTTATATGTGTATATATATTGTATATATGTGTATATATATATATAAGGAGTACAACTTTGCAGTGACCGTTTTTTTCAAAAGTTTAAGGCTTTATTATAAAAAAGTGGCTGCATCCCGAGTCGAAATTTTTAGCCTCCTCTGAACCCTCGCAGGACCCATTTCTTTTGTAATACATAAGCCGCCAGCCTCCGTTGAACCTACGAAACCTCATTTGTCGAGTTCAGTGCCTTGAAGAGACCTCCTCTTGGCCCAGGGTAGCCTCTGCTAGACCTCCCAAACCTTCTCTCGACCCCAGTTTCAGTGAAACGTGCAGAGCACAGGCCTCCTTAACCTGCTTTCAATCTCAAACTGTTGGCCTCGACCCACCTAACCTGCTTTCGGCCCAAATTCGATATCTCCTCCATCATCATTCCATTGTGACCTGATCGGTAACCCGTTCGATGACGAAAATAATACGAAATTAATAAAAATACATCGTCCCCTTATCAAATTAAATAGTCCAATATTAATATGCGAAAACAATCAAATTTTCTCAACATCGATTT